>JAXQQM020060173.1:0-44739 GCA_034641835.2 Pinus albicaulis
ATAAGTTGGAAACTGTTGACCTTCTATCATATATGTATTCTGAGGGTTTTTATTATTGGGGTTTGGTATGGGTTGAGCTGGCAATTGATTGGATTTTTGAAGGAATGGTAATGGAAGTGTTTGATTTTGATGTGGTTGGTTCTGATGATGTTGTTGAGTATTTTGTTGAAGATTTTGAGGAAAATTTTGTTGAGGATTTTGAGGATAAAAATGTGGATATGGTGGATAGGATGGTGGATAATGATAGTATGGAGAGTATCTTCCATAGGGACTTTGTGATCCTTGTGCCCAATATTGAGATTTATTTTGAAATTGGGGCCAAGGTTGCTGCCAAGAATTCCAAGGTGGAGGTTGATTATACATTTGATCATGGAATCCTTGTGTCTGAGGTCCCTACCAAGGTCTTCTAGATACAAAGTTAAGAGATTCTGTGGAATATGTAGGAGTTTCCTCCTGAAAGATGGCCTTGAGACTAGGAAGAGAAGGACAATTCTTGGTCTCATGTTTCTCAGAACAAATGACACAGGTTTCTACAACTTTTACATCTAAAGGACACTCTCTCAAGGCATGTTTCTTTCTACATTTGGGACAAAAGATTGCCAAAGCATCAGATTCAGCCTTTTGCTTGTTTTGTATCTTAAGGGTGTCTATTTTTTCACTAAGACTCCCTAAGATATCATATTTAAATTCATCAAGCATGTGTCCTATTTCTGATCTACTTACTGTCCCAGAAGCAGATTTACTTGCCCTTGCAAGAGCGGGATCTCTTGGACCTTTGACAGTTTTAGATTTCCCTCTTGAAAGGTTGATACATAACTCAGATATTTCAGGTAATGTCAGTTGTGATATATCCCCTTTTCCCATCATGTTAAGAATATCCAACCATTCATCCCTAATTGTTTTCAACAAAAGAGCTTTTAAGGTGTCTTGATCTAGATTTTCCATTTTTGCCCTTTTGATGTTGTAACTAGATCTTTCCAACAAATCTTCTAAGTTTTCATCTTCTTTTTGTAACATCTTAAACACTTCTTCCTTATGATTAACCGGCATACAATAATCCAAGTATCTCTCTAGAAATGCTTGTTTCATGTCTTCCCATGTTCTAATAGAACTACTGATTAGACTCATAAACCACTTCAATGTTGCTCCTTTCAAAGTTGAAGGGAATAATTTCAGTTTTTGAGCATCTTGTAGGTAGTCATAAGTTCTATACAGCACTTCAAATTCGAATAAGAAAGTTTCAGGATCTTCAGTTTTAAGTCCATAGAAGTTTGGAAGGACAGAGGGTGAAATGTTTTTCATGGTTGTATTGGTTTCTTCATCAAGTATAGGGAACCCAAAAGAGCTTCCTATTCTATCTCTTCCTCCATTTGCACCCTGTGGAAGTGGAAAGATTTGTATCCCTACTAGGAGTCTTTAGATCTTCTTCTATGGCAGGTTCAGTGGATGAAGTGGAAGGTTTCTCTAATGGAATAGTTGACCTTAGATCTTCTAGAAGTCCAGGATCAGAAGAGGATGGAATATGGGTTTGAGTTGAAGGTGTACTAGCTCTGGATCTAGATGAAACAAGTGGTGTTCTAGAAATCAAACTTCTGCCTCTGCTGCTTATAAATCTTCCCCTTGAATCTCTCTCTCTACGCATAAAATTGTTTTTGGATGCTAAGAAACAAAGGTTACCTAGTTTTCACTTCCCCGGCAACGGCGCCAAAATGTTTGGTCTCAATCTAGTCTCCTAAATTGAGCTCATTTAATTGTCAACCGGGGTTGGTAAACTGCTGAAGTGAAGTGTACTGTATGTACCTAGGTGCTTGTTTCCTAATGCGTTGTGTGTAGTGTTTTGTGATGTTTTTGGTCTTTTGTGATGATTTATGATGTTTTTGGTCTTTTGGTGGTTTTATGTTCACAAGGAAAATGCCTAGAAAGCTAATGGAAATAAGCTGATGATTAAAAACGGAGTGGATCCTAATTGATGGATGACAAATGACTGATACAAATGCAATACTTAAAACAAAAATCAAATCTAAACTATGACCAATCAGAAACAAAGCTTGATAATGACTTTTAAGCAAATGATTCAAAACACAAACTAAACTTGTCAAATTCTTTCATCAAAGGCATTTGAGAGAGAGCTTGAAACATGGTCAACTAAGCATGCAAATCTTCCTAACTAAACAGTTTAAACAACTAACTTATAATGATGCAACATCTTGTCCTTGACTAGAGATTTGAAACAGATTTGGAGGAAAAACATTGATACCATCCTAAGATCTTCTGTTCTAGGACTAGTTCCTAACTCTATTCTGCAATTTAATTGAATGTCACAAGACCTTACTCAAGAGTTATTGATTTCTTTTCAAGGTAATATTTTGAGGGAGGGCTCTGTTTATGAAATGATAAGGAAATTGCAGAGATACTTCAGGCCTTATAGTGATGTTGTCTTCTGTTCATATGGTTATGGATCAATTGTAGATTTTAGAACAAGAAGATGTTTGTAAATAATGAAGGTTGTCTTGTTAATATTAACAACTGAAGTAATCTATTGTGCAGTGAATGACAACTGACTATGGAATGCAAATGCAGTGAGTTGAACTAAAGCTAAACTTAAAAGTGTCACTAATCTAAAACAATGCTGAACTACAAGTCATCATCAAACTCAAAACAAAGTAACTGAATATGATTTAAGTGCAATGAAACTCCGAAGTATCCTAACTATACTATCATGCATTATTCTATGAAATTATACAGTCTGTTTGTCCATCATTGTTGATATTTTGGGAGAGTTCCTTCTTTTGGAAGAGTTAGAACAATTCTGACTGTGTAATTGAGTGCAAATGCAAACATAAAGGACTGAAAGCAGTGAAAAACTAAGATATCATATCCATATCCTACTCGTCATTATGATGTTTTGGACAAGCGTTTAAGAGCAAGAACAAAGATGGTACTTAGTGCAAACACACAACTAAATCATTCATTATCACGGTCATGTCTTGAACATCTTAATAGTTTCTTGGAAGAGTTTCTTCTTGTGGAAGAGTGATTAGAACAAGTGTAACTGTGATAGTGAACAACAAAAACTACAACTAAATCCTACAATACTATAGCCTTTTCCCATTCATCGTTATAATCTTTTGGAAGAGCTTCTTCTTGTGGAAGAGTTAGAATGAGTATAACTACAGTAGCTAATTAAAAACAACTATGAATTCAACTTCAAATCCTACAATACTATAGCTATTTCCCATTCATCATTATAATATTTTGGAAGAGCTTCTTCTTGTGGAAGAGTTGGAATGAGTACAACTACAGTAGCTAATTAAAACAACTACTAATTCAAATTCAAAAACGTAAAGGCAGCTAGAATACTTATCTAATTTACGCAAATAAATCTGTGCAAGAGGCAGGGGCCCTCTACCACCTGACGGAATTCAACTCCAAATTAAATCAACGCTTTTAAAACAACACTGTCTGCTTCATTAAAGATGAAATAACTTGAACATAGCACTGTGCGTCTTCAGAAATGTAGCACAGAATCTAAGCAAAATCTGGAATGAAATCTAGCATAAAATCTAACATAGCTCTCGGTTTCCCAAGTGTTTATATAACAAATGCACATAACAAGACTTGTAACAATTTCAGGAACACTGTCTTTCCTTATCAGAATCACATTAGGACTCTTGAAGTGGCTGCGTGAAGAGGAAAAAGACATCTGGACTGAGACAGTCCTAATAGAAGTGTTCTTTCCTAAATGTGTTCCCACGTTCCAAAACCGTACCCAGAATTCGTTTCTTCCTCCATGATGAGCAACGAACCATGTAGACATGACGTGGATTATGCCCATATGTGGTTTTTCTTGAGAGGCCACCTGGAACATACCCAAACGTGAAGACAGCTGCAGAATCGCCGGTTAGCCACGGAATGTCTGCATTCTGCAGCTAGTTCCGGTCAAAATGCTTTACAATGGCAAAAATCACAAAACTTAGCAAGTCAGTCATGTAAATCATTCTAGAAGTAATTTTAACTATATTCATTGATCAATTGGGTCTAGGATAGCAATGGACAAAGGAAAATGAGGTAAAATGGAATGAAAGAAAACACAATTTTGAGGCTCAACAGTATTCGAACTGCAGTATTGTGGGATGCCATTGGTGAATAAACAAAATATGAATGAATGCTAAAGAAGTCTACCATACTGATGAACAGATTGTACTGGAGTTGTTTCAAGGTAGAAAATCTCTCCAGAACACGACATGGATTGAACACTGCATGGGCGCTTTATCCTTCATGGAGGGAAAAACATTTTGCTGCTATATAAACCCCTTATATGCATTGATTTATGCGTGTTGTACCCTTTGCATGATCTATGGGATCATTGATTGGTGCTTTGCCTCTAAACTGTTGTATTAAAGTTCAAACCTTCAATTCTGAATGCTGAAATCCTTGATCCTAAGCTGGATTTTTCCCACTGCTCCATAAATGTCTCGATTCTGCAAGATCTGGGCTTTGATGGTGTTGGATAGGGTTTGCGAAGTTTCAAACTCTGTCCTTTGATGGAATTTATACTGGCGTCACCTTTATTGACATTTCCCTATAGCACCAGCTTCCAAGTCCAACTCTCTATCTGTGCAACACACCATTAAAGAAGTACGTATTGAACCATGGTGGTTTTCCGCCTCTTTGAAACCCTGCACAATACGAAAACATGTGTAAGAAAACAATGGAGGTGGTGGACGCAACGGGGGGTGGCTAGAATGACCATGCAGACTGGTTAGATGGTGAAAACATCGTGGAAGACCTGTAGTGAGGTGGAAACGATGAAGATTACAGTCAGAAGGTGGTGCGGAAGGAAAAATGAATGAAAAAACTTTGAATGAATATATGCAAGCGGGACGGGCGAATGTACGGTGAGACACGTGGAAGTGACGTGGCAGGACTGGGTGACGTCGGAAGAGTCAACAGTGGGGAGACCAAACAGGGCCATCGGATCTCAGAGGAGATCGACGGTCGAACACATAGCAGAGAGTGATGAACGGTGGGCCAGGAGTATTGAGACTATGGTTTAAAACCCGCACAGCTTCGTTGAGCGATGATCGTCGGATGAGCCAGGGCAGATCTGACGGCTGACGTGAATATTGCTGCGTGTCCTTTACCGAACAATAACGCGCGATGAAATAGTGGTTTTTCCGCTGTACAGGAGACAGGTGTTGAGCATTGTATGGAATCGCTGGGCAATGGGAAAATACCGCCCGACCCCCATTAGCGATGCGATGGAAACCATATGGTTTTGGAACAGTGAAAGCGGGCGGGGACCACCATGACGGGCGGATTCCGCACTGTCGGATCTGTACATATCAACAGTTTAAATCATGCTCGATATGGATGAGCTGTGGACCGTCGATCTGGTGAGTTAACGGACGGCGGAGATGCGACGACGGGCGGTGGACAAGTTGCATGGTGCAAGCTGTGGGGGTGGTGATCGTTGTCCATTCGGTGAAGATCAACGGCTACTGCTACCCCCGATACGAAACGTGTTAAGCGCTTTAGCTTTGGCGCCGGGTCATGGCGCAAGGTTACATGGAGAGAAAGGTTACGGGATAGCGGAGAAGGGGCTGAGGCCTATTACATGGTCGGAAAGTGGGTTTTTACCCCATTTTAATGCAATTTGAGGCCTGAGGAGGGTAACGATAGGGAGATAGAGGGGAAATTTGGGAAAACAAAAGGCAATTTAGAAGAAGGGGAAAAAGGATAGAATGGGGGGAAAATGTAGGGATGCAAGGGGCGAAATAAAGCCTTTTGGATCATATTTCTTTATCAGCAAGGCTTATTGGTTTAAATCAGCAGAGGGAAGCAGTCACAAGGTGGGGAATAGGAAAAGGCTGCAAGGATGATGTGTTTTCAAGGGAAATCCATTCCTTGCAGGCTTATATAAATAAATTAGCCCCTTTCTTGCTTTGTTAAGGAAATTATAAGGGGCTAACAGTATCTCCACATGGGGATGGCTTCTTCTTGAAGGATTCAAGAATTCAGAGAGTAGATCTTTGGAGTAGGCTAGTTGCCTGCTGCTTTACACATCCCTTCTTTTCCTTAGATCAGCTGCCACAATATGAATACATTACATCAGCAGAAAAATGTTACCAATCAATCTACCTACCCACATTATAATCCTAGCATTTTTTCTTCCTTTAGGGTGCATTTGAGCTAGCAGACCCTTTACATCATTTATTTTACAAACAGAAAATAAACCTATTCTAATTCTACCCTTATTACTCCATGAGACCATATTAGACTGTTGGTCTCATTTTTTTCTCTACCTAATCTAATATCTGCTGGGATTAAACTATCCAGCAGATTTCTTCTCTATATTCTACGACAGAAATTGAAAAATAGTCAAGCCAGGACTACACTGTCTGACTTGTTGTGGGTCCAAGGCATAAAGACAGTTGCACATGGACAGAAAATTGCAGAATACTGAAAACAAAACTGTGAAGGCTTGAGATCTGAACTTGAAGTATCCTTCTTTCTCTTTCGTGACTCAAGTTTTGAGCATATTAGAGTCACTTCTTTTCTTTATTTCAGCTCTGGTTTTGGGCATGTTAGAGTTGATTCATTTTTTTCTTTGCTGGCCCAGATTTTGAGCATGTTAGGACCAGCTGCCTTTAATTTCTTTGGCTCAGGTTTTGAGCTTATTAGAGCCAATCTTTTGCACATCAAAAGTTCATGTTTTAAGCCTGTCTGAACCTCTCATTTTCCTCTGTTTTTTTTTGAAGCATTTTTCTTTTTTCTTGAAAATAAAAACTGCAATGGTATTTACAATGGAAATGGAAACTGGAAATTGTGAATTACCAGAAGTAGTGTTTGAGCATCCTGCCATTAACAAGACCCCCAAACAGCTCAGTGCCATATAATTCTTGTAAGAAGAAAGCATTTGGACCCACAGTGGCCTAGATGAGGTATGGACCTTGCCACAAACTGTCAAACTTGTTGTGCTTCCCTTTATCCTCTCTTCTTGAGTCCCACTTCAGAACTTTATCCCCAATTTTGAAATCTACAACTTTGGTTCTTTTGTCGAACAATTTTTTTATATTTTCCTAAATTTTCACTGCTCTGTTGTAGACCTCTTCCCTTGTTTGCTGAAGATGAATTGTTTGGTTTACTCTTCTCACCATACTGTCTTCTTCTGTTTGAATCTCCTGGACCAGCTTGATCACTGGTACCCCAAGGCTGGTGGGAAAAACTGCTTTTGTACCATAGACAAGCTAAAATGGTGACATGCCAATGGATTTTTTTGTTGTAAGCCTGTCAGCCCACAGAGCATGTACTAGCTTGTTATGCCATGAATTTTTTTTCTCTTCTAACATTTTTTTGATGATGATCACCAGGCTCTTGTTAGATGATTCAGCCAATCCATTACCTTGAGGGTAATAGGCAGTTGAATGACCAAGTGCTATTTGATACCTGTGACAAAAATCAACCATCTTCTTGGACCCGAAAGCAGTAGCATTATCAGTGACTATTTTCCTTGGGCAGCCAAACCGAGAGAGGATGTGACTTTCTAGGAAACTAATGATGACTGAATCTGTGGAATTCCTAGCGGGTATGGCCTCTATCCACTTAGTGAAGCAGTATGTGGTTGTTAGGATCCATTTGTGTTTTGCAGAAGAAGCAGGGTGAATATCCCCTATGAAATCTAGGCCCCATTGCAGAAAGGGACCTTCAACAGTGATGGGTTGTAGGGGTAAAGGGAGGAGTTTTCTTTTTCCTTCGAAGATCTGGCATTTGTGGCAGGCAACTATCATTTTATGGACATCATTGAAGAGTGTGGGCCAATAGTAGCCAACTTTGAGTATTTTTTTTGCAGTGGCTTTCCAACTCAGGTGGCCTCCACATTCTCCAGCATGGAATTCTTTTTTAACCCTTTCTGCCTCATTTTCAGGCAAACATTTAAGCAATAGGCCATTAGGATTTTTCTAGTATAAGTTTTTATTCAGAATGCAGTAGTTTCTGGATTTTAGCTTTAGGAATCTGGCCTTGGTCTTTGATAGTTCGGGAGGGGCATTGAGGTGTGTAAGCACATACAGAATGTCGGAATACCAAGGAGAGCTCTGAAATTTTTCCTCAATAGTGGGATCAGGAAATTCTTGTTGCTCATCCAAGGTGTTTATCATGTTAATATCTAGGGTTTGTAAGTTTGATTCAGCCATTAACTTAGCTAAGCCCTGACCTTTAATCAGTTTGGTTGGTTTTATCTCAAGGTCGTACTCTAAGATCACAGCTATCCATTTTCCCCTTTTCCCATCTGGGTCTTGGGACAGTATATCTTTGACTATGATGTTGGGCACATAAGCTATGGTGTGGGAATGCAGTATGTACACCCTGAAGTATTTTAAGGCCTTAATCAGAGCATAGGCCTATTTCTCCATTATGTTGTATTTCAAGGGTGCATCTCTGAGTGCTTTGCTAAAGAAGGCAATTGGTTGTTCCATTCCCTCTGTGTTTTTCTACAGCAAGACTGCAGCCACTGTATGTTCAGAGGTGAAAGAAAAGATCAGGAAATATTTAGAGAAATCAGGGCTGATTAGAACAGGAGCTTGGGTGAGTGCAATTTTAACATATTCGAAAGATTGTTTAGCTCCTGCCGTCCATTTAACCCCTGCACCTTTCTTCAGCATGTTAGTCATATTCCTAAGGTGTTCAGCCAAGTTTGGAATAAACCTCCTAAGGAAGTTAATCTTCCCAATGAAGGACTGTAATTCCTTGATGTTTCTTGGGTGTGTGATATGTAGTATTCCCTCAACTCTTTGTGGGTCTATCCTAATCCCCTTCTCAGATATAATGTGGCCAAGAATTTTTCCTTCTTGCAGCCCAAATACAGTCTTTTTAGGATTCAGTGACAGACCAAACCTTCTGCATTTTTCAAACACTTTTCTCAGATGTTCAAGGTGTTCTTCTTTAGTCTTGGAATAAACCGTTATGTCATCTAAATAGATAACAATAAAGTGCCCTATCTCATCTGAAAAAGCTATAGCCATCGCTCTTTGTAAGGTTGCACCAGCGTTCATCAACCCAAAAGGCATCTTCACATACATGAAGGTACCCCATGGAGTGGTAAAGGTTGTCTTTAGTTGATCTTCTGGGATTACTAGGACTTGGTTGTATCCTGAAAAACCATCTAGTAGGGAAATCCTTTTAGAGCCTACTACCTTCTGAAGAATATGTTCCATTTTTGGTAAAGGGTAATTGTCTTTGAGTGAGGCTCTATTAAGATTCCTGAAGTCTATACACAATCTGATTTCCCCTGTTTTCTTCCTCACAGCCACTAAGTTTGATACCCAATCAGAGAACCTTACAGGCACTATTATACCTACTTCATACATCTTCTTAATCTTTTTCTCTACTGCAGGCAATTGTTTTGGATTGATTCTGCAAAGTTTTTGTCTAAAGGGCTTCTGATCTTCTTTTAAGGGTATTTTATGTTGTATGATGTTTGCGTCATAGGCCTTTAAATCTTCATAGCTCCAGGCGAACACATCAATGAATTCCCTAAAAAGGTTAATGTATTTTTTCTTCATGTCCGCAGGTAAAGACTTAGCCAGTTTGATCATTTTGGGCTTATCTTCAGTGCCTATGTTTCAATCTTCCACATCAGATTCTACATGTTCTATAGTGGGATTTTTTGCTACATCATCAAATTCAAAGAGGTCTTCTAAGGGTGCCAGGCCTCTGGGTATATTCTTGTCTTTGGCCTCCAGCACCTCTACTTCTTCACTATCTATGTTTTCACATTTTCCGTCCAGATTCCCAGTTTCCTCATCTAAAGAGTTTATTTCTATGTTACAGGGTGTTTCTTCCTCATCTGAGGATTCTTCACTTAGGCAGCTACTGCCAGATTTGGAGTCTGAATCAGAAAACTCAAACTCGTTTCTGCCTACCAGGAAATCTTCAATTTGTTTATCACCTTCAAAAACTTGCCAATATTTTTCATTGTCTGGCACAGCAGGTCTCAATTTGGTCTGTATGATGATTTTCTGATCACTGGGAGTCTTGGGGTAGGAACTGGCCAGGCAAGCTAATCCATTTGCAATGACATTCTGACCCCTAGGAACGAACACTAATTTGTATTCAACAAACTTTTTTAGTAGATCCATAGTGTCATTCCTATATGCTCTCAGCCTAGGATGTTTCGCTGCATATTCACCATTCACCTGTTTAATAACCAGCTCAGAGTCCCCACGCACGTTTATCTTATGGGATCCTAATTTTCTCAACAGGCTCAAACCTAGGATAATGGGCTCGTATTCTGCAACATTGTTCGTACATTTGAAGTGCAAGTTGCAGGCATGGCTCTCTGCGTGATCACTCTCTGTGCTATTTATCCACACTCCTGCCCCAGCAGTTCTTCTTGTGCATGACCCATCAAAATTCATTTCCCACAGGGATTCATCCTCATTTTCGTTATCATCTCTTTCCCTACAGCTGGGTTCGCCATTATGTTGTGTTATAGGGTCTATACTGGGCTGTGGATTGCTTTGTTCCTTGTGAAAAGTATGAGTTTCAGGGATCTGGCTAGATGACTGTTTACGCTCTGTTTCTTGTTCACTCGGAGTTAGGTCTCCACCGCATATCCTACAAGTTTCGTTGCAGTTTTCTTCTTCGTTGTCCTCTAAATCTAGAGCAGCCATTATGTTAAATTCCATGGCCTCTGCCTCTCCGCTTGTATCTTTGTTTTGGGACTCTGACCCTTCTAAGGATTCATCATTACAAAATATGAAGGATTCAAGGTCTGTGTGTACAGAATAAACAGGTGAATTTTCTGGTTTTTCGGGGCTACTGACTAGAAATTTCATCTGTGCCTCCCTATATAGTTTTCTCAGTTGGCCAAAGATTGGGATTGTGGCATATGATCCATCCATCTGCATCGTACCCTGTAGCTTGGCTCCCCATGATCTTGATAATAACATGCCATACTTGGGTGGCACATCTTCCACCACAATATCCATGACCATACATTTAGCTGGGATTTTAGTTAAGCTCACGCATAAGTCCTTGATCAGGCCTAGGCATTTTACTCTGCTAGAGTCGAAAGAGTATAAATCTTTGTAGGGTCTGGTTATCTCTAGACCTAGTCTTTCCATAACTACCTTAGGCATTAGTTTTTGAGATGCTCCAGAATCATGCATTGCATTATGCAGGTTCTTGTCATGAATGTTGAGACTGATATAGAAAGGTGGAACTACCCCTTCCTGAAACTTCCCCTCTATCTTAGGTCCAAACAGGAGGGCAGGCTGATCATCATTCAGATTTACAGTTTCGTTGTTCTCACCTAAGTTTAACGCTTTCAAAATTTGGCCTTTATATACATCTTGAGTGGCCAGCTCATAAAGTGGGACAGAGATTTTGATTTTTGCAATCTCACTCTCCAAATTGAAAGTGGACTGACTCTTTGGAATGTTCAACTATTATTTTTTAGCCACTGCCTTAGTGGCTGAATCAGTGTGTTGATTCTTGTTATGTACAGTGTTTGTGACAGTTTCATCAAGAGCACTAACTGCAGTGCTAGTGCTGCTAGCTGGTTTACCTTTTGTATCAGTGTTTTGGTTGTCCCTTTCTCTGTTCTTTCCAGAACACTCAGCTGCCGATTTGTTACTTTCAGCAGTTGCTTTAGAAATTTTCACAAGTATTTTCTTGATGGTGACCTTAGAAGCTTTCGGTTTAGGAGTTTCTTGGCTCTTTTTACTCCTGAGTTCATATTTTTCTCTAACCTGCATCATGGAATTTTCAAACCCTAATCTGTAATCTTCAGTTTCTAACCATTCCTCCTCCTGACCAAAGGGTGAGAGCTGATATTCTTCTGAGTAACAGTTATGGATTGAATCCTTTGTTTCGAACATGTTTATTGTGTTTCCCTCAGACTCTTCTATGATTCCCTCATCTTAATCAAGAAAGTTTTGGAATGGGGGAATAACTTGTTGATCTGATTCTTTTTGTCTGTTGGGAGTGTTATTGTTCCTTCTAAAGTTTTGGTTCTGGTTCTGGGTCTGATTTCTGTTTTGGTTGCTGACCGTGACAACCATTTTTTCCATCATTTGCTGTAACCTTTCCACATTTTTGGACAATTTATCATAATTTTGGTCAGATGTGGAAGCTACATTGTCATCTCTATATGTTACCCTCTTCTCAGATCTCATTCTTTCTCTTTTCTCAATTAGGTTTGCCTCTATGTTCATTGCTCCTTTCTGCATGTCCTCCAATGTGTTGTGATCTTTATCCCTAAGCTCATAGGCCATGTCAGCATCAAAGCCTTCAGGGTATTTGGCTAAAGCCATGCCTTGTGGAGGTTTCATATGTGGAGGGAGGGCATTATAGATGCCGTTAAACCTTGTTTTGTAATCATGGACACTCTCTCTTACGTTTCTTTTAAGGCTCATGTATTCTGCTAAGAGTTGGCGAGGGTTAGCCTTAGTTTCCCATTTGTTTATGAAATTCTGATACAAGGCTGGGAGATCGTTGATACTACCTAGTGGTAGGCCCTTAAACCATTTATTCACATCACCCCCTAAGCTCTGGGCAAAGATTCTCATTTTGATTGTATCATCATCTATTTCCATGTAGTCAAAAGAATCTTCCATCTTATCTACATGTTGCTGGGCTGTGATGGACTCTTTTGCAGTGAAGTGTGGGATATTTGACTGATAATCATTTGGTAAGGGTACTAGAGGCTGAGGTAAAACTAGAGGTGCATACCAGGCTACCATAATGATGTTTTGATGAGGTAAAGGGTTAACTTGGGCAGCTGGTATATGGATGACAGGGATATTTTGACCAGCAGAATAACGATGAGCAGACCTAGGGTGACTAAGCCCCAAGTTTTGTATGAAATGTATATAAGGAGTTGTAGAGGGAGGGGTCAGTCTATTTCCAAGGTGTCTACCACTTTGGGGTGGTGAACCAGGAAGCTTAGGGTCTCGCTGATCTAAGGTACTGAATGACCTAGTTCTAGGTAATCTATCAGGTAGGTCTAGGTCAAGGTGAAAGTGTGATAGGGCTATAAGATCTTCTAGTGCAGAGTTAGCCCTATGGATGGTGTTGGAAATAGTTGGTCGTTTATGTGTGTGAGATCCTTTGAGGATATTCTCATGGTTGTCAACTATTTCAGGTGGGTCTGGGTCAGGGTAAGCTCTTGTATGAATGTTTCTAGAAACCAGAATGTTGTCTTCTGACCAAACAGCTTAACCCTACTTATTACTTCTACTGTGGTTGATTTTGTTATGGAGGTTGGTCTCCCAGTGGATTCTAATGTGAACCAAGATAATCAGCAGGCCTACTGATCACCAGTGGAGTCTTTATAATGTTTAGGAGTTATGGAGTCGCCAGGTGGAAGGTTTAGGATGTTTTTGGAGGGTACACTGTCCACCACAGTGCTTATGGGATGTCCTCTTTCAAGGATATCTTCCAAACACAGAAAACTCTAACCAGAGATTGACTAGGAGGAAATTTACTAGTTATGTCACCTCTGAAAGAGTGTGAGATCTGGAGGCTACCTGGCCCTTTCCAGACTCTGTCCAAGAGTATGGGAGAAACACAACAAATGGTTTAGAGGTTGATGTGTGAATAGGAATGTTTAGTTTCCAACCTAACCAAATATTGTAGGTCTTCTAAAGCTCTTATGATGTAGTAAGATGAGGAATACTCAGAATGATTCCTCAGCGGATTCGCCATTATGTTGGGGTTCCCATGTTTTGGCAAGGTTGGGAATACCAAAAGATGAGACAACATCAAACCACTTTCAGACCTCAGTATCTAGGCCTCCTGGGTCTAGAGAAGGATCTCTCTATAATAGTCAAAGTATATTTGTCTTTGAAGCTCAAATGATAAGATGTTAGGCTAGTTATAGGCACAAGGTTTGTTTGTTTTGTTTTGTTTTTTTTGGTTGCTGGTTATCAGGAAAGGTGGGTTCAATGTAAGAAAAAGCTGAGAAAAGAGGGATATGGCAGAGGTGAAATGTTCTAGGAAATATTCAACCATTGGGAAATGGATTCAGGAAAGGATTTTCTTGCTACTCAATAGGCGGGCTTTCAATTGGGCTAGTCATCTAAAACATAGGATCTTAAAGATGATTATGTGATATGAAAGGTAGGGAAGGAGGAGATAACACAGATTTAGAGCACAAAGTTAAAGACCAGCTGGTCGCACAAGGATCCTAGTGGACAGGGCTAACTCTAATCCCCAGTGTTCCTAAATCTTCCAACTAAATCCTTAACAAGAGAAACATCTAAGAGAAAATACATTTAATTCATACATCAGAGAGCAGGCAATACCATCCACTACACTGGTTAAATTATGTGAAATCAATTCTTAGATAATACATTCAGAAGAGAAACATCAAAGGCAAGGAGAGCAGAAACATAGGGTACCTAACAAGGGTAAATCCTATGCCAATGTTCTGATGTAAGCCAGTCGAAACGAAATGAAATGAATGTAAACACAAAGATAGGAAAACATCACCTCTGCTTCAGATCAGGATCCAAATAAATGTGCTTTTCATATTAAATAGCAATACCAGTCAAGTACAACATGCCAATGGCTGAATACTCAGTTTGAAAACATCTTCTTTAACCTATCTTACAACTTTACACAGAGACTGTGTCTCAAAAGAAACTACTTGCAGTTCTCTAATAACTGATCAAAAACAACCTTTTACAATGATTTTATTCCTGAATTTATAGCTCCAGTGGAGTAGAGAAGGTAGGTGAGAAACTAAATGTAGTATTAAAACTTTTGAGAAGAAAGAGGGCCGAAACCCATTCTGTTTAAAGCCTGTGCATTAATTTCTGGTGTTCTTTGGGTGAATGAATGATCTTCTTCAGTCTCCAGACTATTCTGATATAACTTCTGATGTATTTTGACTGCAATACTTTGTGATGCCATTTGTGAATAAACAAAAGATGAATGAATGCTAAAGAATTCTACCATACTGATGAAATAAATGCTCAGATTGTACTGGAGCTATTTCAAGGTAGAAAATCTCTCCAGAACACAACATGGATTGAACAATGCATGGGCGCTTTGTCCTTCATGGAGGGAAAAACATTCTGCTGCTATATAAACCCCTGATATGCATTGATTTCTGCATGTTGTACCCTTTGCATGATCTATGGGATCATTGATTGGTGCTTTGCCTCTAAACTGTTGTATTAAAGCTCAAACCTTCAATACTGAATGCTGAAATCCTTGATCCTAAGCTGGTTTTTTCCCACTGCTCCATAAATGTCTCGATTCTACAAGATTTTGGCTTTGATGGCACTGGATAGGGTTTGCGAAGTTTCAAACTCTGTCCTTTGATGGAATTTATACTGCCGCCACCTTTCTTGACATTTCCCTGTACCACTAGCTTCCAAGTCCAACTCTTTGTCTGTGAAACACGCCATTAAAGAAGTACGTATTGAACCATGGTATTTTTCTACCTCTTTGAAACCCTGCATAATACGAAAACATGTTAAGAAAACAATGGAGGTGGTGGACGCAACGTGGGGTGGCTAGACTGACCATGTAGACTGGTTAGATGGCGAAAACATCGTGGAAGACCTGTAGTGAGGTGGAAACGATGAAGATTACAGTCAGAAGGTGGTGCGGAAGGAAAAATGAATGAAAAACCTTTGAATCTTCGACCTTTGAATGAATATATGCAAGCAGGATGGGCGATGTATGGTGAGACACGTGGAAGTGACATGGCAGGACCGGGTGACGCCGAAAGAGTCAACAGCGGGGAGACCAAACAGGGCCGTCGGATCTCAGAGGAGATCGACGGTCGAACACACAGTGGAGGGTGATGAACGGTGGGCCAGGAGTATGGAGACTATGGATTAAAACCCACGCAGCTTCGTTGAGCGATGATCGTCGGATGAGCCAGGGCAGATCTGACGGCTGACGTGAATATCACTGCGCGTCATGTACCGAAAAATAACGCGTGATGAGATAGCGGTTTTGTCGCCGTACAGGAGATAGGTGTCGAGCGTTGTATGGAATCACTGGGCAATGGGAAAATATCGCCCGACCCCCATTAGCGGTGCGATGGAAACCATATGGTTTTGGAACAGTGAAAGTGGGCGGGGACCACCATGACGGGCGGATTCCGCACCATCGGATCTATACAGATCAACGGTTTAAATCATGCTCGATATGGATGAGCTGCGGACCGTCGATCTAGTGAGTTAACGGATGGTGGAGATGCGACGACGGGCAGTGGACGAGTTGCACGGTGCAAGCTGCGGGGGCAGCGATCGTCGTCCATTCGATGAAGATCAATGGCTGTTGCTGCCCCCGATACGAAACGCGTTAAGTGCTTTAGCTTTGGCGCCGGGTCATGGCGCAAGGTTACATGGAGAGAAAGGTTACGGGCTAGCAGAGAAGGGGCCGAGGCCTATTACATGGTCGGAAAGTGGGTTTTTACCCCATTTTAATGCATTTTGAGGCCTACGGAGGGTAACGATAGGGATATAGAGGGGAAATTTGGGAAAACAAAAGGAAATTTAGAAGAAGGGGAAAAAGGATAGAATGGGGGGAAAATGCAGGGATGCAAGGGGTGAAATAAAGCCTTTTGGATCATAATTCTTTATCAACAAGGCTTATTGGTTTAAATCAGCAGAGGGAAGCAGTCACAAGGTGGGGAATAGGAAAAGGCTACAAGGATGATGTGTTTTCAAGGGAAATGCATTCCTTGCAGGCCTATATAAATAAATTAGCCCCTTGCTTGCTTTGTCAAGGAAATTATAAGGGGCTAACAGGTTCATTTTCTTGATCTTGAAAGGAGTCTTTTTCTAGAGTTATCTCTCTTTTATATCAAGTGTATTTTAGCATTTTGTATGCAAAGGAGTTCTTGTTGGGACTTGTTTTTCTTATCTCTCAAAGTGATTGAACCGATTCGCTCTTGAAACTCTTTTTGCTTCCTTAGTGAGTAGTCCTAGAATTTTCATATCATTGGTAGTTTTTGCATTAGTTTCACTGAAGCATTTTAGTCTTTTTGATAGTTTTTTTAAGTATGTGAAGAGTGATAACTGAAAAGAAAAAAAAAAAAATTTGTTTATTATTAGCTTCGTAGAACCCATTTAGAAATATCTTTTCATCGAAATAAAAATATTGCATTTTCATGTAATAGGTTTTAATTGATTTCTTTTGCATCGAAAAACACCATCAGTTTCACCTTTGTCTACCTTTGACTTAAGTAACAGCCATTTAAAATCAAGTGATTTAATAAAAATGAACTAGAAGTTTTTTATATTTTCATTAATCATACACCAACTAGCTAGGCCATAGGGCCTTGGAATAGGTGAGTGGAGAGTTAACTCTCCAAGGCTGCTCAAAATTGTCAAACATAGAAAGTTGATTAATGAGAGAAATCCAATTCAGTTAAGTGGACCGAGAAAGCTCTACCTCCAGAGAGTTAAGTGTGAGGGAGAGTGAAGGGAGAGAAGAGAGATACCCCCTCTCCTATTTTTTGAATCTTTACTTAAGACCGTTCCGCCCCATTACTGATACGGATTGGTGTCCTTAGTTTCTTCTCCTGGGGACCACATAGGTGACTGCAGGGGGGAATACCCATGGTACCTGAGGCAGACATTACATCAGTTTCATCAGTACTTATAGAGGGTGTCCTTACAAATATTGGGGACTTGCACTAGAAAAGGTTGTTGTCAAGAGGTCAGTGTAATTGTTTCCGTTACCTTTTCTAGCAGGAATGGGGTGTAATTACCCTAGATTATTTTCGAAAGGTCCTCTCATTCGCTTTATTGTAATTTGGTGTCTGTTCCTAATCACCCGGAGCGGAAATACCTAAAGGCTGTTTGATTTATTGTATCTTAGGGACTTTTTATAGAGTGTGTTCTTTGCTCCTAGATTTCCTAGCTTCTTATATTTGTGAGTCTAACTAATCTCATAAAGTGGCTGACTGATCGCCTCGTCGATCGAGGAGGCTCTGTGGGCTTTCTCCTGCGAGTGTCGAGCCTTCTTCAAGAAGGCATAGGATTAATTTAGTGGGTGATTTTTATCCTGCGGTTTCAAACGCAATGGATCGTGATCCTCCTTTTGGGGTTGTTGTCTCTGCTAGAGATCCTAGTACTAGTGGTATTGTAGAGAGGAGTACTCTACTCATCTCAAGAGTCTTGTTTCTAGTAGAAGAAATTGAAGTAGAAGAAGTTACTCAACATCCTGGTACTCCATCTCTTCTTCTTTCCAGTTTTCTAGACGTTCTTTTGTACGTTGGGCCTGAGTCTCAGAGACCGGCTAGCCCCTATCCTTCATATCCCTTTCTTTCGATGGCCACATCTAGGAACATAGCTTTATCTATAATCACTGCAAGTCTGCATACTCCTCTTTCAGTTGAAGGAGGGGGTAATAATTCCCTTTCATATATTACTCCTAGTGCGGCTATGTTTGGCTCTACTTCTATTCCATCTACGAGCGGAAGCACCCAAGCATATGTTGATTCAATCTGGCCCCTTTTCTTTTGGAATGCATTCTAGTGTGATTCCTTCTATCTCCTTTACCACTGCTTCATCTGTTTCCGTGCCTATGCCTTCTATGGCTAGCGGATCAGCTTCATTTCAGGGTTTCCCCTTTGGAAGTGGGCATATTCCTCATTCTAACCCTTCCTTAGGATCTTTGCCTTTCACCTCTCAAAATCAAGGTTTTAATCCTTTCATCGGAGGTCAAAGCTCTAATGTTTTTTTAGGGTGGAACCCAATTTTTACAGGGTTAGGAGTTGGAAGTCATTTTTTCTTTGGTTAGCAAGGGAAAGTTCATTTCCCTTCGGTAGGTGCTTCTCAGGGTTTTTCTTCATTTGCCAATGCTTGGAACCCTTACCAAGGGGTTTCTTCCTCTTTTAACACTTCGATTGGATGGAATATCCCTATTTATATTAACCCTACGATGGGAGGGGGTCCTTCTTTGAAAGTTGGGTCACAAGGCTTCTCTTATGGTTCAACATTTTTTATTAACAATTTTTGGCAACATAGTGCCTCAAAAAATCTAGGCTATTCTTTTTAAAATGTTGGGAATCCCTCCTATGGGAGATGGAATTCCCAGGCTCCTCTGCATTTACCTTTCTTGACAACTTTAAACTTGTCATATCTATCAAAATTGATGAATGATCCTATTCGGTGTAGTCTGGGTTGACCTCTGGTCCCTACTAAACTTCCCTCAGACATTCCAAAGTTTGAAGGGAAGACTGGTGAGGATCCAGCGAACCATGTCATCACCTTCCACTTATGGTGTTCATAGAACTCCCTTATCGACGATTCGATTAGCTTGAGGTTATTTCAATGAACCCTAACTGGCAGTGCAACGAAATGGTAGATTTGAGCTAACGGGGGCATTTTTGATACTTTTGGTGAGTTGGCTACTATGTTCTTAAACCATTTTTAGTTGTATGTCCGTTATGATGTTGGGACTAATCCCTTGGCCAATTTCCAGAAGGATAAAGAAACTCACATTTCTATTCATATTCAAGAATGGAGAAGGAAGAGGCTCATAAAAGACCAAATTCCGAATGAATTCCTTCTCAAATGATTTCTAAAATCTCTACAGCCAGAAATCTCAAAGGATGTATCCCTTTCAGGGGTGTTTTCTGAGGAACAGGCTATTTTTAGGGCTCTATAGCTAGAACTGATCTATTCTAAGTCTTGGGTCCTTATTAAAAAAATTCTGGATGCTTCTCACTACAAGCTAGATTTAGCCAAAATGAAGCATGGTCCTCATGGTGATGGAATTATCGATACGATCGATAGTGGTACGTATAGCCTTCTAAATCAATTGCAATAGTTATTTATACAATCTGATCCTTCTGGTAAGGCTATGCCTTCAATTTCAACTCCTTCTCAGCCCTTAACTATTAATGTCGTTCAAGCTTCTAACCTCAAAATAAATCAACAATCTGATGGGAATAAGAAGGGATGGAATAATAAGAAGAAAGACAAGGATGAGAAGGGAAATGCGAATAGATCCAACGATCATGTTGGAGAGGGTAAAAGGGATAGTAAAAATAAGGTTAAGTTTCCATGCAATTTATGCACTGGAGACCACCTTACTCACCTATGCCCAAAAATTCAAGATGCTCGGCGCTTGTTATCTCAGCAGGGTTCTTCTAGCTCCCAGGCTATACTAACAAACCCTTTTCCCCAAGGGCAGTAGTTTCTTGCTGGCACGAATGCGAATACTGGAGCTCCCTTTAGGGGCAACCAATATGGGGAAAATTCATTAAACGTATACATGATGGGTGCTCACACAGATATCGCTAAGAGATCTCATGATTATGGTGAAGCTGAGTCTTTGAAAGCTAAATGTGCTCCTAATAATGTTGAACCACTCCATATTGAGAGGCCTACAATTGAGCCTATACCTCAGATGCTGAAAGGGTCTACAAGTGTATGATGGTCAATCCTAATGCCAAGGATGCCCAAACTAATCGATTGTAGAAGATCTGGCTGAAATTCCTTGTGCCATGTCTGTGTTAGAGGTACTCCAGTCATGTCCTACACAAAGGAGTGCATTTCTCAATGCCATTGGGGCTTTTGATCCAAAAAATTCTCTTATGATCAAATTTTATATGTCAACTTTCAAAAAGAGACTTCCTCATCATATGGATTTTCAGATTAAGTCTACATATTGGAAGATCAATATCTTTTGGACAGTAATCAATAAGGGTGCTTCCACGTGTGTGATGTTTATCTCATGTTGGAAGGCTATTGGATCTCCTTCAGTTGTCCCTTATACTACTCTTCTAACTGTATTTGATGGTCATTATCATAGACCACATGGAATTGTTCCAACTTTACCCATCTGTGTTGGGGGTAAAACTATCAATATCGAGGTCGAGATAGTTGATGCAAATATAGACTACAACCTTTTGTTGGGGCGAAACTGGATTTATGAGATGGATTCTATTGCTCCCTCATTATTTCAAATTTTTTGTTTCCCTCATGAAGGGAGGATTGTCATTGTTGATTAGATGGAATGTTCTCCTGTGGATTTGAATGCATCTGCTGACTCAGTTGTTCCCTTGGTGAATGATACTGAGCAATCTGTTGAGAATTTGGGGGTTGGAATGTATACATCATTGATGGGTACTTTTTATCTTTTTCCTCTTTCAGTTCATATTCATGTTATATCATCGTCCAGGGTTCTTACTCAAAGATATTTCTTTCAAACTCATTATTTTTCAGACGCTTGGACCTTTCCTTCTCCTACCTCCACATTAGAGGAAGTTCAAGTGGGTGGAATGGAATTTCCTATGTCTGCAACTAAGATTTCTTATCAATCTATTGTTGACTCTGTAGACTCCATTCCAATTTCTCTTTCACCAAAGGAATTGAATGGAGATGTGGATCTAGCCTAGACTCTTATTTCATCTTCTGCTCAGGATTACCTTGATACCACTCTTCCATCTTAAGAGGCCATCCTTGAAGCAATAACTGGTGTAGAGAGCCTGTCGGATGATTTGCATCACCGGTCCTATTTTCTACTAGACTTGCAAGAATTAGAAACAAGTTTGTCTAGCCTTCAGTCTTCTGGTCATGTTCACCCTATCTTGAACCCCTTAGCACCAACACAGGTTTTTTCTAAAGGGAACATGGTTGTCATTTCTGCTACTACCCCGGTGAACATATCAAGAGATCCCAACATTATTTAGAATGTCTTCATTGGAGCTGAATGTTTCGTGAAGAGATTCAGACTTACACTGATCTCTTTCAAGAATTTCGAGATTTTTTCTCTTGGTATTATGAGGAAATTACTGGTATAGATCCATCTATTATCCAACATGAGATCAAGACCTACAAAAATGCTACTATTCGGAAAAAGCTTCGTCTGGTCAACCCTAGGAAGGATGCAACTATCAAAGCTGAGGTTGAGAAGTTGCTTAAGGCGGGTTTCATATACCCCATTCCATTAACTGAGTGGGTTTCAAATCCAGTTCTTATGGACAAGAAATAAGGAATGATCCAATTTTGCATCGATTTCATGGATTTGAATAAGGTATGTCCTAAATACAATTACCCCACAACATTTATAGATCATATTATTGATGAGTGTGTGGGGAATGATATTTTCTCCTTCATGGATGGTTTCTCGAGATATAATTAGATCACTATCTATCCTGAAGATCAACATAAGACTACTTTTGTTTTCCCCTGGGGTAATTTTTGTTACAAAAATATGCCTTTTGGCCTTAAAAATTCTAGAGCTACCTTTCAGCGGGCTATGTCTTATGCCTTAGACGACATCAAGAAAATTATCGAAGCATATTTGGATGATTTAGCTACTCGTTCTCATAATATTCCTGATCATCCTTCACACCTTCATCAATTTTTTTAATGGTGTCATTATTATAAAATTCAGTCGAACCCTAATAAGCGTGTTTTCACTGTCACATCCGGTCGGTTGTTGGGATTCATCATGTCTACGGAAGGGATTTGGGTAGATCCCTTCAAGGTTGAGGCAATACTACAGTTTCCTCCCCTGTCTTCAATCCATCAACTTCAAATTCTACAAGGAAAATCCAATTTCTTACGGAGATTTATCGTGAATTATGCTGATATTACAAAGGGATTTATGAGGTTTTTAAATAAATGAGTTCCATATTTTTGGGATGACTTCACTCAACGCTCAATCGATGCTTTGAAAAAAGCATTGACCTCTACTCCATTAATGAGTCCACCTGATTATATCATAGATTTCCTCTTCTATCTCGCTGCAGCAGATTCTACCATTGATAGGGTTCTGGTTCAAGAAGATGATGCTCTTTTCGAGCATGTTGTATACTACCTTAGTCGAGGCTTGGTGGGTCCTGAACTTCGGTATTATTCAATTGAGATACTAGCTTTGGCAGTTGTCCATATTGTCCAGCGGCTCGGGGATTATATCCTTCTTCGCAAAAATTATGTTTTAGCGGTAGTTAATCCATTTCAATTTGTTCTCAGTAGGCAAGTGATTGGGGGAAAATACAATCGATGGATTTCCATTTTTCAAAAGTTTGATCTCGAATTATTGTCTACCAAATCCAAGAAGTATTTGGTATTTGTGGAGTTAATTTCTAAGTTTCCCTGTGGAGATGAGATTTTTTATGAAGATTCATTCCCTAATGAACATATTTTTCTCATTTCTTCATAGGATCCTTGGTATGGAAATCTCATTGTCTATCTCCAGACTGCGAATTTTCCCTTAAATTTTTCGAAAGACGGGCATCAAAATTTGTGTCACTTGGATAAAAATTATTTGATTATCGGTGACACTCTATATCGTCATGGGGTTGATTCAATCCTTAGACACTGCTTGACCCTTGAAGAAGATGAGGTTGTGTTGAATGATTGCCACAGTGGAGCTTGTGGTGGTAATTTATCTAGGCTTTCTACAACCCAAAAAATCGTGCGTGCAGGATACTTTTGGCCCTCGATTTTCAAATATTTTGTTGAGGAAGTCAAAAAGTGTCATCCTTGTCAAGTCTATACTCGGAAGATGCACGCTCATCCAGCTCTATTCTTTCTTGTCTTCACCGTCGATCCATTTACAAAGTAGGGTATTGATTATACTACTTGTAACCCGCCTTCGGCTAAGGGTCATAAGTACATTATTGTAGCAGTAGAATACTTTACGAAGTGGGTTGAGGCTATGCTTACTTTTGCGAATGATGGTGAGACAACAACCCTGTTTCTATTCAGCCAAGTAATTTCTCGCTTTGGTGTCCCCAAAGATATTGTCACTGACCATGGTAGTCATTTTCAGAACAGTATGATGGTTGAATTGGCTCTCAAACTGGGTTTTCAGTAGGAGCATTCATCTCCTTATTATCCTCAGGCCAATGGGAAGTTTGAAGCCATTAATAAGTCCTTGAAGACTATCCTTCAAAGGACAAGTGATAAAGCCATATCCAATTGGCATGTCATGTTGTACCCTGCACTTTGGGCATACCGAATTTCTGTAAATACTGCAACTGGTTTCACGTTGTTTCAACTAGTTTATTTGTTGGAATCTATATTTCTTGTAGAATGTGAAATCCTTCCCTTAAGCTGGCAGTTGAGCTTCTTCCTGACACTTCTAGTCTCGAAGAACACCTTTTCCATCTAGAACATCCCTATGAGCAGTGTTGCGATGCAGTTACGATGAATGAGGCTCATAAGAAACAAGTGAAGGTTCAGTACGATAAGGCGGTCAAACCTAGGGTTTTCTCTGAAGGTTGCCTTGTCTTGGTTTATGCCCAAGAGAAGGATGCCTTGGGGGCAGGCAAGTTCAAATCCATGTGGTATGGCTCCTTTATTGTCAAGAAGGTCCTGAAAAAGGGAGCTTATGCCTTGGTTGATCTTTCTAGAAATGAGTTGGCGAAGCCCATAAATGGGCTCTATCTGAAGAAGTATTATGCCTAAGCTTCGGCCTAGCATTTTCTTTGTTGTATATATTGTATTTTTTGTACATTTTTGTTTATCGATTTTTGTTGTGACTTTGATGATTTTGATCTGCTTTGGTAGGTATTATTGGATGAGATGAGTCATTTGGCTTTGTTGATGGTGCTAGTAGACATACCCGTAACTTGGCTTCCACAGCTTGGGTAATTCACTATCCATCCGGTCAATTGTTAGTCTCAAGGGGTGTATGGATTAGTCCTACTTCGAACAATGTGGCAGAATACACTGCAGTGGTCAACCTACTCTCGGAGGCAATATCTCTTGGTGTTGATTCGTTAGTAGTTTACTTGGATTCACAACTGGTGGTTTCACAATTAAACAACACCTATCGTGTCAAAGACCCATTTTTGCATCGATTATTTTTTAGAGTGTGTTTGTTACAACATTCATTCACATTCCTCGATCTGATGATTGGTTAGAAGACTCATTAGCTAATCAAACACTTGATTGGAAATTAATCATTCAATACTTTAAAAATATCAAAAACATCATTCATCATTATACATTTGGAAAAATCACATCATATAAAATCGCTATATATATCTATATATATATATATATATCAGATTGTTCAAAATATACAAAAATTGGACCATCATGTCCTACAAAATTAAGGCTTATTCCCAATCATGTCTGTCATAAAAAAAATACATTCATCCCATCAAATCTAAATTCTATCCCATACAGTGATATGTGGTTTAACGGTTAGTTTTGCTGGGTGAAACCAACGAGACCAAGGTTCAAATCCCATTGAGTATATGGTCTGCTATGATCTCGGATCAAGGAGTAGGCTCCCCCTGCTTCCGTAGGGTCTCGAATCTTGCTAAATCATAAGATTCGGTGTATCTGTCTTGCACGTTGTTGGATATGTTGTTGGTGTTATAAGGTAGCCATGAAGATTGATCCTGGGACCTCCCTTAGATTAGTCTAAAGAGTTACCGATTCACCATTGTCAAAAAAAAAATCTAAAATCTATCCTTGAGGCCCCTACCCAACATATGTGTTCCAGAATGACACAATGGCAGTAGCTACAGGGTGGAATAATCGCACCCAATCTCGCGGTACTCCAACCACTCTCCTCTAAATAGCCTCAAGAATATCCTCTATAGCTGCCATGGGTGCCAGCGAGTCAGACTCTCCAAGTTTCTCTGGATGGCATGGAGGGTTCTTCCTGGGTCTTCATCATCATTCACCTCTCCTCTACGGCACTTATGCCTCGGGTATCCCTTAGGCCTAACCGGTCCCATGTCTGCATCATGATCATTAAAATTTTGTAAGTCATATTGTCCTATCAAAAACATGTCATTTTCATATAATTTGAAAAAATCAAAAAAATCACATAATAAAAAATCATTATGAAATCTTACCAATTACACCCCATGTTGCTCCAAGTGGAAGAACCAAATCAAGATCTGCTCTAAAATCCATCCCATCATAAGGATATTCCTCTACTGAGATGACCTGTTCTCCCCACCACTAGAATAGATCATCATCCCATGTAGTTCAGGGAACCTCACTTCGCCCTAGTCTCTTCATCAAGTCTTCCCATCTGGCTATCCATGGATCACGTGGGATACTGATGGTTGAGATGATCTTGGGACGAAGCCTTGGGACTCTCTCAAAGAAGAATATCAGCAAAATGGTACCATATCCAAAATGTTTTGTTTTGACATGCAAGATAGAAGTCAATTGTTTCTTCATATTTTCCAATAAGATTGTGCACCAATCATAGAGGTTTTCCAAGCAATCTACTGCTAGACTCATGTGAGTTCGTGAGGCCTGGTGAAGGGATGTTGACCTTGCCACTCTACCAATAGTGAAAAGAAGGATTTTCATGTACAAGTCTCGTACATCTTTGATTGGGATCTGTGTCCCCACCTTCTTTTCACCATCCACACAGTACACCTAAACATAGTCATATAAATTAAGCCCTCCTGTGGGCTTACCATGCAAATCAACTAGTTCTCCCCTCTGGGAAAGTCCAGTTACGAAATAGATTTTTTCAAGTTCAGTCCTCAATGGAATCTGGTCTATCATGAAGTAGTCTTCATATGGTTCCCAATAATTAACCAACATCTCGAGCAATCGAGTGTTAGTTTTCATATTTGGCATTTTTAAAAATTTCAACAATTTGAAATCTCAAAGGATATCCAACTATTTCTGGTCCTTAATGACTTCATTGTCTATTTCATTGTGCTCTCTGTTAGTTCCAGTCTTCGCAACCTATCACCAGGGATCAAAATGGGCTCTTACTATGTCTAGTTTTGTTAAATGTTTTTCACATGATCTTTAGTGAAAAAAATATTTTAACTATTTCCATCAGAAGGAGCTCGGAAAAATATTTCCAACAGTATATCACACTCCTGTAACCGGTTTCTGGATCAGAAGATATGATCGAAATGAATGACTGATTCTTGGTTATGCATGTTTTGAGGTCAGTTGTTGCACACAGGGGCAAGTTTACTAAAAAATCAGTTTGGACAGAAATTTTACAAAAGTAAAAGAGGTTTTTGTCCATCACATACTAAATAACAAAAACCTCCTTCATTTTATGCATAAATGTTACTATGTCGGAGATATGCAGTGATATTTGAAGCCTACATTAAAACAAAACAAATTTTGCAGTTATTTTACTGTTTTAGTCATTTTAGTGCGGTGCCATGTTACAATCTATGGAAAGTAATTTTGAGAAACCCAAAGAGGGTTTTGTTAAAAAATAGCCATATAAAAAAAACCTCTCTTAGTTTATTCACAGGTGTCGTGAATTGGAATATTTGACTATATCTTTACAACTCATTTTTACAGATTTAAATTTTTAATGATTTTCTGTTTTAGAGATGATTTTTTGGCATAGATTACGAGCAACTGGAAACGAATTGCTAAAATTTGAGAGAGGTTTTTCTCAAAAAGGACGTTATCTACAGAAAAATATTTCAGTTTTGTAACAGGTGCTATGGTTCAAGAGATACGAGTTCATCTTTGACACCTAATTTCAAAAATTCGGTCCATTAATGATTTTCTGTTTTAGAGATGATTTTGTGGCACAGATTCCGAGCAACTGGAAACGAATTTCCACAATTTGAGAGAGGTTGTTCTCCAAAATGATCTTATCTACAAAAACCTCCTTTAATTTTGTAACATGTTCTATGGTTCAAGATATACGAGTTCATATTTGACACCAAATTTCAGAAATTTGGTCCAAATTTAATGTAGCTAATTCTATTTTGAAGAAGATGGTTGAGCTCAATTCCCTTAATACATGGATGAGAAAATTGTATATATTTGATGAATTTCAGAGTGTAAGGCTTGGATTTTTGCAGCAGAGGGAGGCTGCTATTGGACTGTGTAAATTTTTCCTCGAATATTATTTTAATAAAGCTTTTTTCTGCTCTTTAAATTTGGGATTCATCATGGTGTTTAATGTGCAGCATGTTTTTCTTGTAAATTCATTTCCATGCTTTGTTTTTTCTACTAATTTGGTTACAACATTCTCTAAGGGAATTTTTAGGAATCCATCCATGCATGATGCTCCTTTCACAATGATTATGTTGTTTGATGTAGTGGTTATCTTTTCAGAATCCGTCTTCTGTTAGATGCTCTATTAAGTAACCTGGTGCTTCTCTTTCTTCTAAAGTTGTCACTGTAGATCCATCTCCTAATTGATGCCTACAGGGTAGCAGTCTTTTCTCTCTTTTCTTCTCTCATTACATATTTAATCTGGCTGTATATTGCGCTTACTTTGCCCCAAGTTTTCCGGCAGAAACTAGCCCCAAATTCATAGCCCAATAGTCCCTTCTCTTGTTGTTTTCAACCCACAATTTTCAACCAAATATTTATTCTTCATAGCTAGCCTAAGATTCAGTTATTGAAGCCAAGTTTTTTTTGCCAAGAGAGAGCCCTCTCTATTCTGGTAAGGCTATATGCCAGATCGAAAGCTTGGTTTGTGGTTACCTCAGAGTTGCCTCTTCTCAGCCTTGAGGTTCATTCTGAGTGCTAACATTTTGGAGCCGTTGTCGGGGACGAGGTGACAGATCTTCTCTAGGAAATACCTTTCAAGTTTCAGATCTGATTTCTGATGGTGGATAGTAGTCAGACACATATGAAGGTTTAAATCATCTACCTGGTGACTCCATTGTTCGAAATCCTGAGTTTCAAAGTATTGATGGTGGCTCCACTGGCTAAATGAAGGACTGAACTGTTTCTTCTATTTGTCCAAGGTATTCATGTATTGATTTTTCTAATCTTCCTGGTTTTCCTAATCAATTACCAAAGGATGCATATATTTTGAGTAATGGCCCTAAATTCAATGGGGAAGATCTGGCTTTGACTCTTGAACATGTAGCAAATTTTAAAAAATTTGTAGAATCTCTTAGAGTTAAAAAAGAGGATGTTTTTATCAGATTTTTCTATGATTCCTTTCAAGGAAAATGTAGACAATGGATTGAAAATTTTCTTGTCAGATCTATTAAGTCATTTGTAGAGTTGTGCGTATCTTTTTGGAAACATGGATGGAGAAAGAGGAAGAATTCAAAATAGAGGTGCCCTCTATTCAAGGCTTTAGAGAATGGGAAGATATGTGCATAGATGATGAGGTAGATGAGAACTTTGCTTCATCTCTTTCTTCTTATTTGAACTCTTGTCGATGTAGCCATGAAGTTAAGCTTAATTTTTTGCAAGAGTTTGCCATCAAAATATTGAAAAGGTCTAATGGTGGAGCCAAATACGGTCAGGGATTTGTTTGTCAAGTCCCAAATGTTCTCTGACATTGACCTTATCTACAAAAACCTCTTTCATTTTTGTAATAAGTGCTATGTTTTAGGAGATACGAGTTCATATTTGACACCTAATTTCCGAAATTCGGTCCAAATTTAATGTAACTAATTCTATTTTGAAGAAGATGGTTGAGCTCAATTCCCTTAATACAGGGATGAGAAAATTGTATATATTTTATGAATTTCAGACTGTAATGGTTGGATTTTTGCAGCAGAGTGAGGCTGCTATTGGACTGTGTAAAGCTTTCCTCGAATATTATTTTAATAAAACTTTTTCTGCTCTTTAAATTTGGGATTCATCACGGTGTTTAATGTGCAACATGTTTTTCTTGTAAATTCATTTCCATGCTTTGTTTTTTTCTACTAATTTGGTTACATCATTCTCTAAGGGAAGTGTTAGGAATCCATCTATGCACGATGCTCCTTTCACAATGATTATGTTGTTTGATGTAGTGGTTATCTTTTAAGAATCCATCCTCTGTTAGATGCTCTGTTGAGTAACCCGGTGCTTCTCTTTCTTCTAAAGTTGTCACTGTAGATCCATCCCCTGATTGATGCCTATAGGGCAGTGGTATTTTCTCTCTTTTCTTCTCTCATTACATCTTTAATCTGGCTGTACATTGCGCTTACTTTGCCCCAAGTTTGCGGGCAGAAACTAGCCCCAAATTCATAGCCCAATAATCCCTTCTCTTGCTGTTTTCAACCCACAATTTTCAACCAAATCCTTATTCTTCATAGCTAGCCTAAGATTTAGTTATTGCAGCCACGTTTTGTTGGCCAAGAGAGAGCCCTCTTTGGTCTAGCAGGGCTAGATGCCAGATTGAAAGCTTGGTCTGTGGTTACCTTAGAGTTGCCTCTTCTCAGCCTTGAGGTTCATTCTGAGTGCTAACACTCTCTTTCCTCAATTGATAGTCATCCTGAATTATTTCATCAATTGAACAATTAGAAATCAATTTTTGAATTCCGCTCTGCACATACGCAACTTCGTTCAGACACAGTCGCGTCTATATGCGACTTCCTCATGACAAACCCATGTATATGCGGAGGGTTTTAGAAAAAAACATATATTCCTACAGTCCAAAATCCCAAAATTTTCTTGAAATGACAATAAAATTGACAAACAAGTTGAGTATAAGGCTTACCTAACTAATTTGGATTAATTCGGTGGACAATTACTCCATTCACAAGAAGGGGTTTTTTTGCTCCAGAGCTCTTTCTCCACTTCTGCTCAACACAAATGACCAAATGTGAGTCAAAAATGCTTATTTATGCCCAAAATTTGAAATTTTTTCACAAATTTCATTTGTGTCTATTTTTCGAATTTGTTTAAGGCTATTTAACCTTTTGGCTTGCAAGTATTGGGAAAAGTTATTTTCAGGTCCATTATGGTGATTTTGAGATATTTCCAATTTTTCTTCGGATCCATGACCATTGACCTGTCATGGCAGGTATTTGATTCTAAACTAGCATATAGGTTAGGGAATTCACTTTCTGTTGCACTTATGCATACTAGCCTCCATTCTGAACACTTGACATAGGGTCTACCCCATCATATTTTGACTAGTTAACCAATTTCACTCGCCAATTTTTAAATCATGATATAATGGTAGAGACATCCTTTACATGGGGTTCCTAGTTAGTTCCTTGCTAGCATTTGTCGCCCATGCTGCAATCTGTGTAGGCTCGGGAGTCCTCTTTAGTCCCGTCGTGACTTATGCATTGAAGCTTCATTCTTCTTCTTCGCTATCTTTATTCTGGCCATATACCTTAGAGGCTCCCATTTTCTTGTTGAGTTGTATTGTTGCATTGCATATTGACCACTTGTTTATCTTGGCCTTTAGCCGTCTTCATTTGGAGTCATGTTTAAGCCATCCTTTTACCATGTATTTCTGCAAAGTTAACCGTGAAATCACTTAGCCTTCGCAACCTTTGCTTTACCCATAGATGGCTGTAATGTTCCCAATTAGCCATTGCTACTTGGAACACTATATTTCCTCCATTTTTAAAATAAGAAGTAGGAAACACAATAAAATCTATCCTAGTGTGAAAAGGGATTGAGGTAGGAGGATAAAATAAATCCTCTTGAGTGTGAAGAGGAGAGAAAGCAAGGAGCTAGCTATAGTTGACCAAGTCAACAGCACAAGGGTGGGAAAGCCACTAGGGCAGCGCAGTTTTGAAGGAGGAAACTTCTCAAGGAAGCTACATCACTAATGAGTGAGGCCCGGGTTAGAGAAGCTCACTTAGGATAAAAAGGAAGGAATAGTAGCAAAAGGATTCATTCATTCATACTTCTTGCTTCAGTCTTATGACTGATTGCAAGCTTCAGTTGTTTAGCCAGAGTTGTAGCACTGTTTAGTGCAAGAGTTCTCATGTGGGAATTCTATCTTCATCATTGGTATAGTTGATTGTGTTGTGTAACCGGCTTCAAAAATAGAAGAAAAGAGATATCAACGCCTTAGAAATAAGCCACTTCGAGGGGGCAACCTCCAATACATTACATAAATGAAAAATTCTTGGATGATACAATTTACAAAACCTCCTTTCTATATAGGAGTCCATGGGGCCATAATGTAATCCTAGTGGGCCACAATGTAATCCTAGCCGACCTAACAATAATAATTTAAGGGCACAATAATAACAAAATGGGGGTTACAAGGGTACAATAATAACAATAAGGGGTTACACTAACAACAATAAGGGACTATACTAGTAATATAGGGACCTAACATGCCCCTCTCCTTCAAAAAAGTGTTGTCCTCAATGCTTGAGTAGCTCTGGGTGCTTCTGTATAAAATTCTCATCCTCCCGTGTAGAATCTTCAGTGGGTAAGTTCTTCCACTTGATGAGATACTCTGAAATTGATCGATTCCGTAGTTGTCGAGTTCTTGTTTCCGTGACCGCTTCCGGTTCCAATATGATTTTTCCTTCCTCATCAAGTTCTGGAAATATTGTTTGAACTGGAAGATTTTCACCTATAACCTTCTTTAAGCATGAAACATGGAAAGCTGGATGTACTCGCGAAGAAGCAGGAAGCTCCAATTTGTATGCCATAGTACCAATATTTTGCAACACCTTGTAAGGACCATAGTACTTTGGCGATAATTTATTATCCTTCTTAGCTTGCTTGAGGGACATTTGTTTATATGGTTGTAGCCGTAAAAATACCCAATCTCCTATATCAAAACTTCTCTCACTACGATGTTGATCTGCCTGTTGTTTCATTCGATTTTGTGCCAAATTCAGGTTATCCTTTAAGAGTTGGAGAACTTCTTGCTGATGCTCGACGTGATCTTCCACTGCTTGAACCTTCGAATTTTCCCTTAAAGATGATGTGATCGATGGTGGATGATATCCATAAGTGCCATAAATGGGGTCATTTTTGCTGCAGTATGGAAGGAAGTGTTATACCACCATTCAGCGAGAGGTAACCACTTGACCCATTGTGTTTGTTTATCGGATACAAAACAACGAAGATATCCTTCCAAACATTTATTTACTATCTCAGTTTGACCATCAGATTGAGGATGATAAGATGAGCTATGAGCTAATTTAGTACCCAAACAAGAAAATAACTCTGTCCAAAAATTTCCCGTAAAATTGGGATCTCTGTCGCTCACAATAACCCTTGGGCTTCCATGTAGCTTTTGAATTCTGTCCACAAATGTAGTAGCAACTGTACTTGCTTTAAATGGATGAGATAATGCACAAAGTGTGCATACTTGGTAAGTCTATCAACTACCACCATGATGACATTCTTTCCTTCGGACTTAGGTAAACCTGTGATAAAATCCATTGAAATCTCCTCCCAACGTTGACTTGGAATGGATAAAGGTTGTAGAAGTCCTGGGGTCTTAATTGTTTCCACTTTATTCTGCTGGCAGACCAAACATTCCGCCACAAACTTTCGAATATCAGATTTAAGGCCATCCCAAAAAAATTCTTTCTTCACCCTGTGGTAAGTTTTTAAAAATCTGAGTGTCCTCCTAAAGGAGAAGTGTGCAATTCCAGAAGAATCTTTTGTTTTAGTTGGGAATTCTTACAAAGATATAAGCGATCTTTGTACCATAAGGAATCATTTTTCCAACTAAATGTATCGGATGTACTAGGATCTTGCTGAAACTTTTGGATGAGTGTCCATACATCTTTGTCCTTCTTCCATTCATCTCTTGCTTCAGTTATCCAATCTGGTTGGATAATAGAAATGGCACAAAGCAATGCTTCCACCTCTTCATCCTTTCTTGAGAGTGCATATGCAACAACATTAAGCTTTCCTTTTTTGTAGATTATTTCAAAGTCATAACCCAACATCTTTGTGACCCATTTTTGCTGCTCTTCTGATGATAGTCTTTGTTCCAAAAAGTGTTTAAGACTATCATGATCATTTTTTACCTTGAAATGTCTTCCCATTAGGTAAGTTCGCCATTTCTTTAGTGCATGTAGTATTGCTAACATTTCCTTCTCATAAATAAGTTTCTGTAAATACTTTCCCTTGATTGGACGACTTTCAAAAGCAATGGGTCTTCCTTCCTGCATTAAAACTGCACCAATTCCATTTCCTGAGGCATCACATTCCACAATAAAGGTTTTTGTGAAGTCTGGCGTAGCTAAGACCGGTGCTAGGCACATTGCCTCTTTAAGATGTTCAAAGGCCTTAGTTGCTTCAGGAGTCCATGAAAATGCATATTTCTTCAATAATGTTGTTAGAGGTGCTGCTATTCTCCCATAATTCTTAACAAACTTGCGATAATACCCTGTTAACCCGAGAAATCCTCGCAACTGCTTTATGGTTGTGGGAACTTTCCATTCCTTAATGGCTTTAATTTTGTTAGGGTACACTTTAACACCCTCGTGAGATACAATATGACCCAGATATTCCACCTCTTGTACTCCAAAGAAACATTTGGACTTTTTTGCATATAATTGTTTCTCCTGCAATAGTTTGAGCACCCTGTCAACATGTTCAACATGATCCTTCCAAGACCTGCTGTAGATTAGTATATCATCAAAAATACTAGCATAAATTTTATAAGGAAGGGTTTGAAAATGGAATTCATCAACCCTTGAAATGTAGAAGGTGCATTGGTAAGGCCAAAAGGCATGACCAAAAATTCATAATGACCCTCATGAGTTCAAAATGTTGTTTTGGAATATCTTCAGTCTTCATTCTAATTTGATGATATCCTGAACGAAGATCCAACTTGGTAAAATAAATTGCTCCATGTAATTCATCAAATAATTCATCAATCACAGGAATGGGAAATTTATCTTTAATGGTGAGCTTATTGAGCTCCCTATAATCTAGACACATTCGCCATGATCCATCCTTCTTGTGTACCAATACTACAGGAGCAAAGAAAGAACTTTGACTAGGTTGAATTATACCCACCTCTAACATTTCTGCAATCATACGTTCAATTTTGCTCTTTTGGATGTAAGGATATCTATAAGGCCTGATGTTTGGAGGAACACTTCCTGGAATCAAATGAATAGCATGATCATGATCACAAATACGTGGGAGTCCTTTGGGAGTTTCAAACACCTTGGAATGATTGTCCAAGACTTGTTGGAGATCTGCAGAAATAGATGATTTTGATGTTGGAACTTCTAGTGAGCATAATTGTGCAATTACGCCTCGTTGTTCTTTCTTTAGAAGCTTTGTCATGCCATTAGAGCTTATTATCCTTCCTGGCTTCCCTTCAATACCCAGTAATTCGACTTCCTTTCCTTCTGAAAAGAATTTCAAGAAAAGTTCTTGAAAATTAAAAGCTACCGTCCCCAAAGATTGTAACCATTGTACTCCTAGTACAACATCAGCACCTCCCATAGGAATGGAAAGCATTGGACTAGTCAATACATATTCCCCCATGGTTAGCTTGATATTATGGCATTTTCAGAGCAATTTATAGTTCCTCCATTTGCAACCATCACTTGACATTCTGGTGCTGGGTATAGGAAACAATTTAATTCCTTGGCTACCTTATAATGAATAAAATTATGGGTGCTACCTGAATCAATCAACACTATTACCCTTTTCTTCTTGATATGTCCTTCTATCTTGAGAGTTTGAGGAGTGGTAATTCCTGCCAGTGCATTACACGATATGGTCAGATTCATTTCTTCCTCTTTTAGGGCTGGTTCCTGGTGTATATCCTCTTCTTGTTCATTTTCTTCTTCCTCTTCACAATATATGTAAAATAATTTCTTCTCAGCACACTTATGACCTTTAGTGTATTTTCTATCACAACTGTAGCAAAGCCCTTTTGCTCTTTTTTCTTCCAATTGTTGTGGTGTCAACCTTGTAGGTTGTGGAAATCTAGACGTAGCAACATTTCCTTCTTTATAGAATTGAGTGGTAGGCTTCCTTGTCGCCATTATTTTACATTCAACTTTTCTTGCCAACCTGAATGCCTTCTCCAATGAATCCGGTTCCAAAACGCGAACTTTATGTTGGATGTTATCCTTTAAAGTGCCTATGAAGAGATCAATCCTGTGTTCCTCTGGAATATCAGTTACCCTTATATTCAATTTTTGGAAGTCCTCGATGTGTTGCCCCACTAAACCCTTTTGTTTGAGATTTATCAATTGGCTAAAGAAAGTGTTTCTCTTTGTATCATCATAATGTGCTATCATTTCCTCCGTAAAAATTGACCAAGTGACAATTTTTTTACGGGAGCAAAGCCATCGATACCATACAAATGTATTTTGTTCTAAATGCAAAGTTGCAATGCGTACCTTTTGTGTGTTTTGCACATTATGGAGATCAAAATATTGCTCTATCTGTAGTATCCATGTTACAGGATCCTTTCCATCAAACTTCCTCATATCCATTTTTGGAATATGGTGGTTCTTCCCGCCAACATTAGAGTTTATGAAATCACGATTAACATTTATTTTGTTCTCATCATGAAGTTCTTCTACTATATTTCCGCCATTAGGAATCATTTCTTGTTTTAAGCTTGTCATCAAGCCTTCCATGTATGCTTTTAGATCATTCTTCATGTTTTCCATGTTGTCTTTCATGTCATCCATCTTAGCTTCGATGCCCACTTCCATGCCATCCATCTTAGCTTCCACGCCTTTCTTCAAACCGTCCATCTTCACTTCCATGCCATCCATCTTAGCTTCCAGGCCTTTCTTCAAACCGTCCATCTTCACTTCCACGCCTTCCATCTTAGCTTCCATGCCTTTCTTCAAACCATCCATCACCTTACGCCTTTCTTCAAAACTTCCATTTCATTTTTTGTTGCTCTTAAGAAGTGGGATTGTGCCTTGCTCTTGTAATTTTGATATATCATGTTGCAATTCTTCATCTTCATGAGTCGTGGTAGAGCCTTGAAGGCTTAATGGGTGTTGAATTATTTTTAGGCGCCATTTTAGAATCAATATTAATACCTTTTACTTTGAGGAGCTCGATATTGAAATTGTATTATCTCTGTGATTGTAGATCTTCAATATCTGAAATTCAGCACTGTAGTAGCCCTCTGAATTTTATTTTGAATGCCACAGGTATGACCTAATTTTGATGCTCCAAGACAAAGTTGTGTCCAATCTCCCACAATGACCTAATTCTGGACTGGTTCAGTAGAGCGAACTTGTACGACTTGCCACGTGTCACTGTTTTGTCCTTTGTCTCTGAAATTGATAGCCAAGAAACTACAGGCCGTGTGCTTGCGACCACTTTTGACGGCACTCCAATCCAATCTTCAGAGAGAGAGTTATTGAACTTTTCCCACGATCACCTCTTTGAGATGAAATTCAGGAGCCTGAAAAAGCACTACCTTCCACAGATCATATCTCCAAAAATATTGCGAACCAAGCTCTAAAATTTTTTGATGAATTTCCTCAGGATTTCAGCTTCGCACCATATGAATTTCAGATTCTGAACCTTCGTAGAAAAAAATTTATAAATGAAAATGCCACGTTGACATGGGAGCAGAAAAAATGCTAACTTCCCTGAGTTGTCCATATCTCGAAAATATGGCGAACCAAGCTCTAGAATTTTTAGAAAATATTCCTCAGGATTTCAGCTTCGCACCCTAAACATTTCCGCTTCTGAAACTTCGTAGAAAAAAATTTATAGCGAAAATTCCACGATGACATGTTTGGAGCAGCGAAACCCTAGAATCCAAAGCTCTGATACCAAATGTTGTGTAACCAGCTCCAAAAAGAGAAGAAAAGAGATATCAACGCCTTAGAAATGAGCCACTTCAAGGGGGAAACCTCCAACACATTAGATAAATGAACAATTCTTGGATGATACAATTCACAAAACCTCCTTTCTCTATATAGGAGTCCATGGGGCCATAATGTAATCTATTAGGCCTGATGTAATGATTGCAAACCTAACAATAATAATTTAAGGGCACAATATTAACAAAATGGGGTTACAAGGGTACAATAATAACAATAATGGGGTTACACTAACCAAAAATAAGGGACTATACCCTAGTAATATAGGGACCCTATGATTGGGAGATCCAAGGAGGAGGTCTTGAGTTCCATTCTCATCAACTATCTTGAGGAAATCCATCCTCTAACCTCGACAATGGAGTCACTTCCAGTGAGTGCATTATTTTTGCAGTAGTTGGGGTTGTATCTATCCATTTGTGCTTATTTTAGAAGAGGAGGAGGTGATTTCCACTCCAGGAGTTCTATTGATGGAGGCCTTGAGAGAAATTTTGTATTGTGTGTCCCTTTTTGAGCATATAAGATATTTATCAATATAGAGTTGTTGGGTACAGCATTATTTTCTGCAGTGCTATATCTTGTGTTGCTATTTTTCCGGAAACCCTTGTCGAAGGGTCCCAATGTGTTTGTAAAAGAGTTCAATCCTCTCATTTCTGATCTTATAATGAATTAAAGCTCCATATATATGTTATTCCATATATTACTATAGTTTTCATAATAAAAATAACATTGTTTCTACCTCCGGCATTTCTATTTTATGATGTACTGGGGTTGTGATGCTTTTTAGCATATTTGAGTTGGGGAGATCTGTTTAATGTAGCTAGAGTTATTTTTTTATGATGAAATTATATATTTAAACTAAATACAACATATTTTAAAGGATCCAATCCCTTTACTATGTTATTATTGCACTGGTTTTCTTATACAGCGTCCTCATTGGATATATTGCTAAAATTCCTAAAAAGGAATATTACAGTGGTATCAGAGATCTGATCTTGGCTCAGCTTGTGGGGGGAGATTTATCTTCAGCATGGAGAAGGCATAAATATCAAGGCTCGTACTTCAAATCCTGCAAAACATTCCAAGGGATCTTAGGGAGATGAGGCAGGAAGAAGACTCTTTAGGGTTTTGCCATAGGGCAAGCACCAGCACTGAAAATGGCATGGGACATTCAACTACATCACAACTCTCCACCATGCCTTCATTTTTAACTGAAGGAGATAATTAGGGTTCTCTAGGGGAATATTTTGAAGAATATGAGCTCCAGTCTCAAAGGTTCAAGGAGCACCTGAGCTTTCAGGAGTTTTTTCGGATCGAGGATGGAAGGAGGAATGATCCTCATCAAAGGGAGGATAACTTGATGCAGGGATCAGCCCTACAGTGTAGTATGGTAGGGTTCTTCTTGCCCAAATTTTCTGGGACACCTAATTACATAGCAAAAGCATGGGTAGAGAAGTTGGACACATACTTCCATCTCCACAAGGTTTCTGAGACAGAAGCTATCAATATAGTTGTGTTGCACCTGGAAGGGGAAGCTCAAGATTGGTGGTTTCATGGAATGACCACACTTGGGCATCATCATATCACTTCATACTCAGCTTTCACCAAGAAGCTACTGGAGAGGTTTGATCCAAGGGATCCAGAAGCCCACTTTGCCAAGATAACCAAGCTCAAGCAGGAGGGAGATCTTGAGGATTATATTGCTGAGTATCTGTAGCTTTCAGTGATGGTATCCAACCTCACTATGAGCAAGAAGGTATGCATATTTTTGAACAGGATGGCTGAACCATTACAAGGGTTGGTCAAGTCTACCAAACCAACTACACTCCTTGAATCTGTGGAGAAAGCTAGAGATCTACAACACATCTTGCCCAAGGCAAGAACATTTTTACAACAGAAGACCCACTCAAGGCCAAGAAATAAAATCCTTGTTTAGGAATTGGAGGAGAAATGTGTTATAGGGGAAGCACATCACATCAAGACCTTCTCCAAGAAGGATGCCAGCGTTGTACAACCCATAGAAGACTTTGCTCCAAGAGGAGGAGCTATTGCAGCGTTAAGAGGGGTCCCCAAGTATCTAACCTTGAGGGTGAGAGGCACCATCATAGGGAAAATAGTTTCTATGTTGATAGATAGTGGAGCCACTCATAATTTTATTGATGCACAGCTGGTACACAAGAGAGGAATTCCCGTGGAGGAGTTTGAGGGATTTTTCAGTTTTGGTCCCAGGAGCCATGACTCTGCAATGTGCCAAGTATGTTCCAGCACTGACCATTACTATGGGTACCTATACCTTGACAGACCACTTCTTTGTCGTAGATATTCCAGACACCAATTTCATATTGGGAGTCTAGTGGTTAGTCACTCTTGGGAGAGTTACCACTAACTGGAGAACTTTGGAGATGGAATGGACTAGAGGGGAGGATTGCCAGCAACAAAATATCAAGGGTATGAACACATATCCCCCTCAGGTTGTTTCAGCACATAGGATGGATGTAGTTGTGAGTAGAGGAGATGTTTCATGGGTAGTGGAGCTGCATATATCCGAGGTGGAGCACAAGGACTCACCGATGCATCCAGATGTTCAATCTCTTTTGGACCATTATTATACAGTATTTGGGGATATCCCACCAGGGAGACCCCCTGACCAAGGGTTTGAACACACCATTGAGTTGGAACAAGGGGTCCAAGCAGTGATCACCACTCCTTATAGACATCCCAAGGCCTATAGGGATGATATTGAAAGAGTTATCCAAGAGCTGCTAGCACTAGGGCACATCCGGCCTAGTACTAGTCCTTTTGCTTCCTCGATGGTTTTGGTAAAGAAGAAAGATTGTACATTGAGGATGTGCATTGATTATAGGGCCTTGAAAAAGAAGACTTGGAAGAACAAGTACCCTATACCTAGGATCGATGAACTCATGGATGAGCTAAGGGGATCCAAATATTTCTCCAAGATTGATTTGAGGTCCGGGTACCATCAAATCAAGGTGATGGAGCAAGATATCCCCAAGACAGCGTTCAGGTGTCACTATGGGCATTTTGATTTTCTGGTAATGCCCTTTGGATTGAATAATGCTCCAACAAATTTCCAATCCTGTATGAACCATATCTTTTGGGGTCATTTGAGAAAGTCTGTATTGGTCTTCTTTGATGATATTTTGATCTACAACCGCACTTGGGAGGGGCACTTGCAGCATATTGAGACAGTCTTACATATCCTTAAGGAGTAGCAATTCTATGCCAATCTCTCCAATTGTGAATTTGGCCTCATAGAGATGTTGTATTTGGGGCATATCATAGGATTGGATGGAGTGAGGGTACATGAGGAGAAGATTCAGGCTATCAGAGATTGGCCCGAACCTAGGAATGTTACAAAACTCAGAGGGTTTGTGGGCGTATGCACATATTACTGAAATTTTGTGAAAGGGTTTTCACAATTAGTAGCACCACTTACAGACTTGAAAAATAAGGGGGCCTCCCATTGGACACCTACATCACAGAGAGCTTTTGATAAGCTCAAAGAGGTAATGAGTAGTTGTCCTGTTTTGGTTTTACTTGACTTCTCTCAACCTTTTGTGTTAGAATGTGATGCATCACATGAAGGTATTGGGGCAGTCTTGATGCAAGGAGGGCTCCTATAGCCTTTGAGAGTAGGAATTTTCTCCCTCATGAGAGGCTATACCCCATCTATGATAAAGAAATGTTGGCTATCATGCATGCATTAGCCAAATTCTGGCAATATTTGGTGGGGAATAAATTCAAGGTGAAGATTGATCACAACAGCCTTTGATTCTTTCTTGAATAGAGGAAAATTCAGGAGAGACAATAGAAGTGGGTGAGAAAAATCCAGGTTTATGACTTTGACATAGAATATGTCAAGGGGAAGCGAAATATAGTAGCTAATGCACTTTCCAGGAGGCCTACAGTGTTGTCCTTGAGGGGCATGGACGCAGATTACAAGGCTCAACTCTTAGTTGATTACTCCAAAGATGACTTTGCATGTGGGATACTTGATGGGGTGGTATCGGATGAGGTAATCTATTACAAGGATCGAATCTACTTGGCTAATAATTCTAAGCTCAAGGAGAAGATCTTATTGGCCTTACATGATTCACCACTTGCCGGGCATCAAGGTTTCACAAAAAATTACAGATCTATCAGGGAGAGATTCTCGTGGAAGGGTCTCAAGGAGGATGTGCTCTGGCATGTCAAGGAATGCACCACTTGCCAAAAGAATAAGGGAGAGCACACTTATCCTGCTGGGTTGTTGAAACCACTACCTATTCCGGATGGGAAGTGGGAAAGTATCTCTATGGACTTCATCACCGTCTTACCGACAGTGCAGGGTAAGGACTGTATCTTTGTTGTTGTTCATAGACTAACAAAGTACTCTCATTTATTTTCCATTCTTGCACATTATACTACTTCACATGTAGTTGAGATATTCCTCAGAGATGTATTCAGACTCCATGGTCTCCCTAGGACCATAGTGAGTGATCGGGACAGCCTCTTCATGGATGGCTTTTGGAAGGAAATTTTCCGATTAGTGGGGATTGATTTGACCCCCATCACCAGCTATCACCCCCGAACTGATGGGCAGACTAAGATAGTGAGAAAGTGGCTAGAAGGCTACTTGAGGAACTATGTGGTAGGGCAGCAGAAAGCTTGGTTGTGTTGGCTTCACTTGGGGGAGTATTGTTACAACACTACTCACCACATATCTATTGGCATGACTCCATTCCAAGCCTTGTATGGGTATGAGGCACTTTCATTTGCTGATGTTATGTTTGGGGCATGTAAAGCTCCAAGGGAAAGGGATTGGATTCAAGAGAACCAGGACATACTCAGGGAACTCAAAGATAACATTGTTACTACTCAGAACCAGCAGAATATGTATGCAAACCGTGGTCGGATAGAGAGACAGTTTTAGGTGGGAGATCTTGTCTACCTATGCCTTCAACCCTACAAACAGTCCACACTCAAGGTAAAGGGAGCTGAAAATCTCAAACCACATTTCTGTGGGCCATACAAGGTGAACAGATGTGTCGGTAAAGTAGCATATGAGTTGGAACTTCCTAAGGGGAGCAAGATCCACAATATCTTCCATGTATCTTGCCTCAAGAAGGCCATTCGGAAGAATGTAGTTTCCAACATGGAACTCCCTCCTATTGATGATGAGGGCCATTTTATCTTGTAGCCAGAAGCAATCTTAGACACAAGGGAGAGGTAGTTGAGAAATAGAATCATCAAAGAATATCTGATTCGATGGACGAATCTACCAGATGAGGATGCCACTTGGGAGGGAGAGAAGATCTTGTAGCATCCTTCTTTACTGTTGCTTTTGGGCAAGCAACTTTTGAGCGGGGAGGACTGTAATGTTCCCAATTATCCATTGCTACTTGGAACATTATAATTGCTCCATTTTTTAAATAATAAGTAGGAAACACAATAAAATATATCCCAGAGTGAAAAGGGATTGAGGTACGAGGATTAAATAAAGCCTCTTGAGTGTGAAGAGGAGCAAAATCAAGGAGCTAGCTATAGTTGACCAAGTCAACAACACTGTCACAAGGGACGGAAAGCCACTAGGGCAGTGAAGTTTTGAAGGAGGAAACTTATCAAGGAAGCTACATCACCAATGAGTCTTATGACTGATTGCAAGCTTCAGTTGTTTATCTGGAGTTGCAGCACTATTTAGTGCAAGAGTTCTCATTCAGGAATTCTAGTTTCATTATTGTTGTAGATGACTGGGAGATCCAAGGAGGAGGTCTTGAGTTCCATTCTCATCAACTATCTTGATGAAATCCATCCTCTAACCTCAACAGCGTAGTCACTTCCAGTGAGTGCATTATTTCTGCAATAGTTGTAGTAGCTGGGGTTGTATCTATCCATTTGTGCTTATTTCAGAAGAGGAGGTGATTTCCACTCCAGGATTTCTATTGAGGGAGGCCTTGAGCCAATTCTTGTATTGTGTCTCCCTTTTTGAGAATATCAGATATTTATCAATATAGATTTGTTGGGTACAGCATTATTTTTTGCAGTGTTGTATCTTGTGTTGCTATTTTTCTGGAAACCCTTGCCGGGGGGTCCTCATGTGTTTGTAAAAGAGGTCAATCCTCTCATTTCTGATCTTATAATGAATGAATTCTCTAGATATATGTTATTCCATCTATTAATGTAGTTTTCATAATAAAAATAACATTGTTGCTACCTCCGACATTTCTATTTTATGATGTACTAGGGTTGTGACGCTTTTTAGCATATTTGAGTTGGGGAGATCTGTTTAATGTAGCTAGACTTATTTGTTTCTGGTGCCATTCTATATTTAAGCTACATACAGCATATTTTAGAGGATCCAAGCCATTTAATACGTTATTCTTGCACTGGTTTTCTTATATAGCATCCTCATTGGAGATATTGCTGAAACTCCTAAAAAGGAATATTACAGATGGAACATTCCTTTGAGTGCCACTTACCAGTTTTCTCCACCTTCCATTAAGCATAGGATTGTTCCTATCCCAGGAACTAGTGCATCTGTTTACCAACACTCATTCTATCCATTGTACTATAGGAATTATTTTATTCTTTTTCAGGCTTTGAAATATGAAAAATATAATAAAAAATATACATATATTTGAAAAAGAGCGGGAATGAGACAATACTTCCATACTTGATGGCAGTTATAGTTTTAGTTGTGTCGCCCTTGAACAAAGCACAAAAAAGCTAAGTCTTTTCTCCATTTTGGATGGTTTTATTTTTTGACTTAGGAGAAGCCATATCCTTGTTATCAAGTCAGTACTCCCCCGGTTGGTTAATTTTCAAATCATATGGAGGGTTTTCTTATGCCTCGTGCATGAAAAATTTATACAAATTTATCATTTCCTGCCATAGTCAAAATGATTCATGCTTTTTTTCAAGGAAAGTTAACCTGAGTCAGCCTTTCTGCAATGTCTCTTGATCATTTTTTTAGTCGCCCATCTCAGTCGATCAGTATCTTGTTCTATCACATCAGTTATTTGGTCCTTTTCTCGTGCTAGTTTGAGAAGGTCTCCATTGACTTCTTGCTGGTGGGTTTTTCTCTTATTGACTTCAACATATTGCTCTGAGAGTAAATCTATATCCGCACACTGGCCCTATTTACATCATTGATAGGTGACCATGTGCTCAACATTTTATCAACATCATGGGTCTTTGACTGAGTGGTTTCCCTTGTGTTTGAATTCAGCGTACATTATCACACCTAAGATTCGTGCAGTACCTTGATTTCCATTTGACCCTATTAGCAGATATCTTGCCTCTTTATCAACTTTCATTATTGGTTGGTTCAGAGGGTTTCT
>JAXQQM020062782.1:0-55394 GCA_034641835.2 Pinus albicaulis
TATGCCATTTATTATACCAATAAAAATTTGACTCCCACAGAGTTGAACTATACTGTGACTGAAAAAGAGTTTTTAGCTGTTGTTCATGCAATTAATAAGTTTAGACATTACATAACAGGCTATGAAACTTTTATTCATACTGACCATTCTGCAATTAGATATTTAATGAAAAAACCTGTTACTAATGGCAGAGTGACAAGATGGCTTTTAATTTTGCAAGAATTCAATATTACTGTGTTGGATAGACCAGGAAAACAGAATACAGTAGCTGATTTCTTGTCTAGGATTCAGAATACTAAAGAAGATTCTCCTGTAGAAGATAAATTTTCTGATGAATACTTGTTTGCAGTAACTATTAAGACCCCTTGGTATGCAGATATTGCTAACTATTTGGTTACAGGGAAACTACCTTCACATTTATTTCCAAGAGAAAAACGAAAAATTATTCAGGAGAGTTCAAAATATTCATGGATTTCTAACTAATTGTTTAAAACAGGGCCAGATCTTGTGATCAGAAGATGTGTCAGGGAAGATGAAATGCCTGATATTCTTAAGGCATGTCATGATGAACCATGCGACAGACACTTTGCAGACAAAAGGACGGCCTATAAAATCCTCTCTTTAGGATATTATTGGCCTTCCCTCTTCAAAGATGCAAAACAATATGTCAAAAGGTGTGACAGCCGCCAAAGAGTAGGGAAACCTACCCTTTCAAATGAAATGCCATTGCAAACACAGGTACTCATTGAACCCTTTGAAAAATGGGCTTTAGATTTCATTGGACCTATTAGTCCACCATCTAAGCAAAAGAAGTATATATTGGTTTGTACTGATTATGTTACTAAATGGGTAGAAGCCAAAGCATTAGTATCTGCTACTGAAAATTCAGTTGTTCATTTTCTTTATGAGGATATTTTTACTCGCTTTGGTGTTCCAAGAGAAATTGTGACAGATCAAGGAAGCCAATTCACATCCAACTTAGTGGAGAAGTTTATGGAAGAATACAAAATCAAGCACAGAATATCTACTCCTTACCATCCGCAAGCAAATGGTCAAGTGGAGTCCACAAACAAAGTTCTTGAAAGTATCATCACCAAAACTGTTCATCTACATAGAAGAGATTGGGCAGAAAGGCTTCCTGAAGCCTTGTGGGCCTACAAAACTACATGGAGAAATACAACAGGACATTCTCCCTATGAACTTGTTTATGGGAAAGAAGTCCTGCTCCCCATTGAGTTCCAAGTCAAGACCTTCAAGATATCAGTTCAATTGGGGATGAATTTATCAGAAGCCCAAAAGCATAGAATGGAGCAATTAAATGAGCTAGATGAGATCAGACAAGAGGCAATTCTAAGAACTGATCTAGTTCAATATCAAAGAGCTAAATGGCATGACAAGTACATCAAAGAGAATAAGTTTCAAGAAGGAGATTGGGCATTGTTATTTGATTCCAAGTTTAAATATTTCCAAGGAAAATTTCAGACTCATTGGCTTGGGCCATATGAGATTGACAAGATCTTTAACAATGGAGCGGTAAGAATCAAGACCATTGATGAGTTTCAAACTCCTCTTATTGTGAATGGCCAGAGATTGAAAGTTTATCATAAGCCACTCTCAAAAGAGGATTTTGTCAAAATGTTTCAAGAAAATTCTGCAATCAGGCTGGTACAGAAGAATTCTTCTTCTCCACCAGCCTAGCTTTTGTTCTTTTCAGTTAAAAAAAAATAAATAAAAAAAATAAAAAAAAGTTGTATAAGCCTGAAAACCAATCACTGATTGGCAGTCTTATACAGAGAATATAGGGTGAAAATCAGGAACACCTGACACTCTATATTTTCCAAAAAAAAAAAAAATTCTCTTTCATTTCACAAGTTTTGTGACCACCTACTCCATTCCATTCCACTTCATTCCATTTCATTTCACTTCATTTCACTCCATTCCACTCCATTCCACTTCATTTTGTCTATTTCATTCCATTTTCACCAATAAAATCCTTTTTCATGACCATTTCCATCTAGTCATTTGTCATCCATTCATGTTCATTCATCCAAATAATAGCTGTTTCAGTTTCCGCAGCTGACATCTGTTTCCGCAGCTGACTCCAGTTTCTGCAGCCAGAAGCAGATTCTGCAGCTACTACTCTGTTTTCAAAAGAATGTACAGTCAGATGTTATTTCCATAATCATGAAATAAAATGCAGGTGAGAGGATAAAAAATGAAGACATGGAGCATTCAAGACACCAATAAAGAGCAACTAGTTGAAGACCAAGGGAAAAGGCAAAAGATTCCAAGGTATGAGTAAAATTCATTTCAAATAGCATTGAAAAACACATTTTTATATAGTTCTAAACCATAAGCTCCATCCATTATGTGCAATGATTATATTGACAACTTCCGTAACCCTTTCACGATCTCCATATGATCCTCCCGCATTCATTCTTAAATGGTTCCATAATTAAACCCCCGATCTTCACTCATATTCCGATATTCCACCGATGACAATGAGACGTAATTGATTTGACCACGAACTCTTACTGCCGCATAAATCCATAGTCGTTGTTTAAATGTGCTCACATTTATTTCGCAGCCACCAAATTTCAAAACACTGCCGGATGTGTTATACTCTGTTAATCTCACAGTCGTATCTCTGTCGTGCTCACGAAAACCCCTCTCTGTTCTGTCTCACTCCATTTCATTCTCTATTACGCTATAGTCTGTATACCCACTCTCTGATATCTACCACAGTCATTGTGCTCATCTCCGTGCATTCAGCCGTTCTATTTCCATTGAACCCTCACGCAGGCAAATTTGTGAAGAGCAGAAAGAAGAATGGGTAAATTGCTAAGAGCAGAACCGGAAGGACCTAAGTTCATGGAGGGATATCTGCAAGTAAGGGATATATTGAAGAAAACAAAGTGGCTGCGGTTTATCCAAAAATTCAGAGGTTATCATAAAGAAGTGACAAAAGCATTTTCAAGGTCGTTCAATGGCTTGGAAGTAGAGATTGGAGACCTTAAGTTTGCGGTGAACGAGGCATCTATAGTATCTGCCACGGAACTTCTTCAAGAGGGTGAGCGTTGGTTTAAGAATAAAAGCATCAGTGATGAAGCCTGGAGAACAATCTTACGAAACCAAGGTATGGACATAACTATTTTTAAAAGAGGAATTCCTGTTCATGCATTGAAAGAGGAATGGGCTACTTTGTTGCTAGTTGTTCAAAAATTCATTACCTGTGAAGGCCGTTTTGGGTCCATGTATATGTACCATACCAGGTTGCTGATGAATTTTCTAGATAATCAAGCTCTCAATCTCCCATATTTTCTATTAATTAGCTTGAAGAAAATGTCTGTGACTGTTCAGAAGCATTTAGGAGATGTAGAACCACATCTATATCACCACGGTCTTGTAAAAATTTTGATTGAAAAAGAGTTAAAGGAGAAGAAAGACACATGGGAACAATTTCTGATTAGAAATTTCTTTGAGGAACCTCAGGAAATTCCTGAAGGTAGTACAACAAGAAGAAGTAGGAGAAAAAGAAAAATTGATGAAATTTAAAATACTCCTACTACTACAATTGAAAGAACTGATAGGGAAGAGAGACTGTCAAAGAGGAAGAAGAAAGAAATTAAGGGTAAAAAGCCAATAACACCAAAAGAGAGAAAAACTATTGAGGCTATACATCAAACCCCTTCTTCTGAAGAAGAGGATCATCAAGTATTATCTGAAATATTAGTTTATCTTCAAAAACAGTCATCTATGGCCAAGAAGACAAAGAAAGGAAAACAAAAACAAAAGGATAGTGTACCACAGCGTGTGAGAAGAAGCAGCAGACTTAAGGGGAAATTGAGGAAAACGCAAATGAAGGGTCCTCATTTCATTGATTTGGGAGAGGAAACATCTGAACAGTCCCCAGCTGACCATAGTCCATCTCACTCTCAATCAGTTAGTGAACCTGGTTCATTTCATTCTCAGTCAGACAATGAACATAGTCCATCCCATTCTCAGCAAGATGTTGATGTGAGCCCTTCTCAGCCAGATTTTGGGGATAGCCCAATAAAAATGACACCTGATATAGACCCCAAGTAGCAGGAAGTATATGATTATATAGAATCTTTGGAAAAGGCAGCTACAGGTCCCAGTACTTCATCCATCCAGCCTCACACAGTACAAGATGATCTAGTCCAATCACTAAAACAGGAAGTCTTTGAGCTAGAGCTTTTAAATAGACACATCAAAAATGAAAATGAGACATTGAAGGAACAAGGTAAATTGGACAAAAATCATTCATGATAATACCATGCTACATCTGGGAATATGGCAGAAAAAGAACAAGAAATTGAAAAGGAAATGCCAGAAGTTAAGCAGAGCACTGGTTAATATCAAATTTAGGTGCTTAACGAAGAAACCCAGAATGTTGGCAGCACCAAGGAAGAGGAGGAGAGGATTGGATTTGCTGGCTGAAGTGTCAAGGCATATGAACTGAGGAAGGATTATCAAAATTTTGGTTGCATGAGGACATGCAACACCTTCACAGTGGGGGTATGTTGAGTCTCAAATCTGCATCTTTTCCATACACTTTTCTATACCTTTTTCACTCACCTGAACCTCCCAAGTTGTCAATATCATTTTATATTAATTGCAAAAGAGAATCTAACATGGTTTTTAATTATATTTTTGTGTCTGCTGTTTGATTTAGATTTTTCTCATCTAGCTACGGAATCTTGCCACTTTCCGCAGCTGCTGCAACTTTCCACAGCCATTTTGTGAAACTCTATGTTACAGGTCTCTACAGGAAAAACGAGCCACATGGGCAAGTCTGAAATGATGTGGACATGGATCGTGTCCTATTGGCTCGAACAAATCCATCTAAAGAGGCTGCGGTCAAAGGTGTCCAAATGGAAGTCAACCGTAGAGTCCCACGGTGACAGGACTCTGTTTCGTGTCACATGAAGGTTCATATGGCCGTTTCTGAGTTGCGGGGGACAAATCAACATCTGTACACGGCTCCATAGCTGAATTCAAACATCCACTCCTCATAGATTTACTCTTCAATACAGCCATGATCCTAGATCTGTGGACGTAACGGTCTACGTGTTCTCCATCAGCATAAACTTTAGGAATCAGTTATATTTCTTTTGTTATAAATAACGTGTTTGTATACGCATATGAGATTAGTCTATGTTAGTCTCGATTAGTCTGGAGATAGCTCTGTAATGTAATTGCCACTGTGCCGTAATATCACCTTTCTGTTATGACTGCATATTAATATAAGAAGACTGTTTCCAAACATAATTCGTACTTGAAGATTGTTGCCAAGGCTGGTGTAGAGGGCCCCTGCACTTGCCAAGGTTCTGTGCATTATTGTATAGTTCTTGTTTTATTTCCTTAAAGCTCATTGTGCCATAATCCATTCACATGTTTATACATTGCATTTTTCATGGTATATATGCTTCATTTCTGTTTATAATCTTTCATGCTTTCGATTTTACTTCTGTCTTTCATGTTTTATGTTATTGTTAAACCGATCAGTGTTCTTGTTTCAGGTTATAAATAGGCAGCCCGGGCATTTGCATAACTTTTTGACTAATGACATGGAATTAACATTGTTCTGCTGCTAATTTGTTTTTCTTAGTTTCTGTTTAATTTCAGTACTGCTTTGTTTAATTCAGTTTTTCTCATTTGCTTCAGTAGTTAAATTTAGATATATTAAACTGCTCATAACATCTTCAGTTGCCTCCGAAAGCCACAGCTGGACTGATGGTGAGGGATTGTATTATTAAATGTGTAGTAACAACACATTTTAATTTCCTTTCAATTTTTGTCATTGTATGTTTCAAATTCATTTTTAAGTTTCAAGTTGGTAAATCATTATAGAGGATATCATTTCCTTGAAAAATCATAACCATACTTGTTTTACAATTTCCATTTCACATTAGAAAACCAAAAACGACAAAAAGTTAAGGAATAGGTTATCTTGCACATATAGTGCACCGCACTTCATCAGCTTACGAATCCCGGATTGATAAATTAATGTAGCAATTTAGGACACACTAAATTGACCAAACAGGTATCCCTTAAGAAATAGGTCGCAAAGCTCCAATAGAGATTCAATTCACAGGTGGTAGAGATCCAAAAAAGAATATATTCACATATTTGTGTTGTGATTATGATATAAGACCCACTGAATCCCACTAAAAAATTGACCAATACCCTCACTGAGTTGCATCTCTGAGAGGGTGAACTTAAAAAGGTGTAGGGTGATCCGGAGAATAATAAGCATGCTCTTGCATAAAAGGAGAAGCAATTGGAGACAACTAGAGGAAATGTCGAGAAAACTAGAAAACAAATGGAGACCACAAGCCCAAAGATCATTGAACTAAAAATAAAGTTGAAATAAAATGTGTATCTCATATAAGCCAGGAAAAAAATTTGGGATGAGATCATTTCTGAAGTAAAAAGCATTTGGGAAAATATGACCTTAATGGAAGAGAAAAAAAATTGTATTAAATAATTTGAATTCTTTATCCTCACAACCAAGGAGGAAGATAGTAAAAATGTCAAGACAACAGAAAGTTCAGAAACTACCTTAACGAAATTCCATATAATAAATTGAGGACCATGGATATTGTGGATTGAATTGGGACAATCATTGAAAATTCCAAGATGATTCAGAAAGAAACAACCAGGGCGAATGACAAGGAATTTCTAGGTAATGTACTAAAATATGTATTTGCATTTGATTCAGATTTTGATGGAAGTGTTAGAGTCGAATTTCCTAGTTGTTGGGAAATTCCAGGGGAACTGGACCCATGGGAGTGGTATAGCTAAATGATTTTAGAAGCTAAAATCAAGTCAGACTCTTCTTGTGAGAATACCTCCACCCTCAAAGGAAAATCAAATATCTCTGGAGGGAATTCCAACTATTATGGGTCGTAAAAACTATGTTTGTTTCCAAGCCAAATTATATAGAGCTCGCGAGTCTAAGGATAAATTATCAAAATTTCTTTCGCTCTCCTCTATCAAACCCAACATTATGGAAAAAGTATGACCACTTTATTAATCCACCACTAGTCTGATTCATAGAGCCGGGATCCCTCCCACTAGAACCAACTCATGAGTAATGACTATATTTTGGTTGTGTCAATCATGACACTTTAAGTTACCTTCATGTTTTTGTAAATATTTTATTTGAAGAATGTAATCAAAGTTTTTATTTGATAATGAGGACAGTTGTGCTAGTAGCACACTTGAATAGATTAGATGGTAGGAAGTTATGAGAAGATGAAGAATGAATATTTTGTAAGGGGTACTCGTCTATGAGACCCTATAAAATTCTTAAAATATTCATGAATAGGGTTCCAAAATTTGGATTCCATAGGAAACTCTAAATTGAGAATTTTAAAAGTGTTTGAAGAATGACATATTTATGCTCTTTTGTGGATTAATAAAGAAGCTATGTTGATTCAGCATTAAATGTGTAGGGTGTGATCTTTATTTTGTTTATTTCCTTATGTTTTTCTTTCCTCTCAGAAGGAGTGTAATTATAGTGGTTGGATTTAATCTTAGAGATATGGATTAATCTATGTCAAATTTTGATGAAATATGTATGTGATGAATGAGGTATAATTTCCTTAATATGCACTTCATTTCATCTATATTTTCATTTACATTATCTATTTCATTGGTTTCTCCTGAAGTTTGATGCATGTGATTCTAAAACCAGCCATCATTGTTAAATTTATCTTCCTTATGTTCTTCTTTAACCCATACTCTAACAAACAGTTATAACTTTATGTTTCTATAACTAGGCCACCATATCTAAATGTTAAGTTATCTAAGAGAACAATCAATATATGCTTATGATTGAATCTGACATTGGAATAGATGTCTGAACCAATTTTAATTCATAATATGTTTCAATGCTTAATTCTAACGATAAATCCTTCAAACGCTCTAATATGTCCTAGGAACGAACCTTATTTAACTTAGAGGTTGTCTCTAGGAGCCCCAACATCTTCTGTCATCATTGTCAGGGAACGAACCAGAATATTTTCCCTAGGTAAATGACCAGAATCTGGATCAGGGGAAAAAATTAGCTCAAAAATGAAAGTGCTCAGAATTGCACCATACTAGAACGAAAGTGATCGACCCATCGCCAGGAATCCAACACAACTTGTTTCATCGAAAACCAATTTTATATGAAGAATTTATGGTCTGTTGATCGCCGTTAAGAACATGCAAAAAAAAAAAATGCAGAGCAGTTACAGGTTGATGACATGGCAACCTAGTCAGCATGCAAAGCATCTTCTTCAGTTTTTGTCTAATGGTAATATGACAAGTGTCATTGTTGGATTCACTATTTTTTTTTGAGAAGGTGAAATTTCCCAATATCCTCCTAAAGTCCTCCTAAGGTTGAATTTGATTTATTTTTTTTTATGTGTGGGAGGACATCCTAACTAGGGACCGCCACGTATCTCCCCTGGTGGACCTCCTCTCCAAATCCAAGATTCGAATTTCATTTCTTATGCTAAGGTTCAGATTAGTTTTGTATATGGTGGGACTTTATGTTTAACCTAAGGCTTGGTTTGGGTTATTTTGAATTGGTGGCGTATATATAAGCCTATAGTTTTAAACTATATGATGGAGGCATAAATTTTCAAACCATAGTCTGAATTTAATTAAATGTGGCATATTCAAAACTTATAGTACACAAAGGTTTTCAAACCTTGTATTAAATGTTTATTAATGGAGCATATTACATTTTATATGGTATAATACTAAGTTTTGGAGCACATATTACAAGTTTGAAGCTTTGTTTAATGGTGGCACAAAGGTTTTGTTTGGAGCGCGAAGTTATATGGTGCAAAATGTATGGAGGGGTGGAGGTCGGGGTTCAACCCCATGAGCTCCCCCCAGCTACTAACACCTCTTATCAATGAGCCACATTGTAGTCCTTGTTAAGAATGGGCGTGAACTTATATTTTAACCTCATTTGCGTATCCGATGGTAGGAAGGAAGGGGCCAACCCTCCTCCTACGTGACCGCACTATATGCCCAAGTCCTAGCACCCAAGTTAAATGAACTTAGTGCACGTTAATCATATCTTATCCACTAATTAAGACTAAAATTAAGTTATCGATGGATTCGGAGGTGCCCCCAAATTCAGCGGATTTTCTAAATTGTCAAAGTTAACTGGTAGTATTTATAGATTTAGAGGCAGAATCTAGGGGAAAATTAAATGAGCCCTATATTGAGAAATTTTTGACCAATTTTGGCTTAGGAATATTTATTCCTAGCATATTGGCATGCTATGAATCCATTGGAATAGCTTGCAGAGGAAATATAGAAAATCTATAGGTGTTTTTTGCTCGCTTGAAGAATTTTGAAGCCTGCGGCCACCAGGAGGGAAGGCCATGCCCAGATCAAATAAAGGAAAAATGGAGTGAATGAGTCTTTTTTAGATGTATTTGATGTTATAAACACAATAGTACATTTTTTAGAGGCGTTGGAGCACATCTGGAGGTGTTTTTATAACTTTGGAGATTAAACAAGCCCATGGCCACCAAGATGGGAGGTCAAGCCTATATCAGCTCGAAACCAAATTCCGAGATTGAATAGTCATTTTAGGGTGTTATGAAGCCAATGGAATAGGCTGTAAATAAATTGGAACACTACAGGTGCATTTAAACATACATTTGACTCTTAATCCCATGAGGGCCTAGCTAGTTGAAGCAGGTCCATGGAGATGTAAATTGGGAGGGGTGAACTATGTTATCATCCATGGTATTATGTGATTGCTTTGTGTTATATTTATACATTTAATTTTTTGTATATGAGGTTTTAAAATTTAATTGACTCATAATTTGATCATCAAAGACACATTAAACTTGACACATAAATCATTTCACATGGAATATTCCCAAATGGGGAAGCAATAATACATGAACACAATAATGGAAAGAACAGTGAATAAATCAACACACCATGATATGAGACAAATTTACAGCCATATTATTAAACATTTCAACAAATAATAGGCACAATATCTTGAGGATATAGTCACTCAAGCAATAGAAAACAAGCCTCTACAAGAAAAATATTCCATCACATGAGAAATAGCTGCCATACAAATGCGCTTGAGCTAAGACAACACAATTTTAGGGCATAAACTGTTTCATACAAATAGATCAATGTAGATCTATTTTTATATAGCTCAAATAATGCTAGGAGTGAAGATATAACCTCCTAGACACCTTTTGAAGAGAACCCAAGAAGGGTTTCCGAAAATGCACCCAAATACAAATGGTGATCTATAGCCCTAGGACTGAAAAGTCACTGCAAACTGAAGCTCATGAAAATAGAAGGCTGAAATGATATATATCTAATGTAGATCTCCTCAAGCATATCCTCCAATGAAAGGCTGAACACTTCACCTACAGGAAAACACTCTAAAAGAGCCAATAGATCCTCCTCTGAAACTGCCCTCCAAAATAATGCAATTCCCAGCTAAAACTGTGCTATAAATGATGGGAATAAGTTGGCCTAATGCCAAATATCTGAAATTTTCTCAAGAACCCTCCAAACGGATCTCCCAAGAGAAGGAATCCTTCCTCCTATGAAAAACTAGCTCAGAAAATGGGTTTATCAACCCTCCACTGCAACACCCTACAACACAACACAACATTCTGTAGAAATTGCGTTGTAGTTGAAGATTGAAGCTTGGCCAGAATTCTAGATATGTGGAATGGTATATCAGTACTCTCCCAAGAGGTCTCTCAAGGAAAGAGGTGGGATTCCTGACTGGGAACACCCTGTGCTAAACATCACCAGCAATCTTAGCTAAACAGCTGAAGAGAGAAAAAGTCTAAACAGACATATCAAAATAATAATCACAAGCTAACCTCATATGGTTGCCATCCCTTCCTTTTAAAAAATGTGAGCCTTCTCACCTTGGGTCCCACTCATTAGGGTTTCCACCATCACACAATCAATATCCCTCCAAAACTGTGTTGTCCCATCATTAATGCCACTCCTCCATAACAACGTTGTTTGATTTGGTCAAAGCTGACCTCTTCAACCTGCTCCAGCCCCTTTTCAGACATAAGGGTCTTCAATTCAGCTTTTATATGATTATCTAAACTAATCCACATTCATACTGGGCTGTCTCTATTGATGATTCACTCCCTCCATTCCAACTCTGTTGACTTGGTCAAACTTGACCTTGTCTTCATGCATTAGCCCCTGTTCACACATGAGGGTGCTTTATCCAACTATGAATATGATCCATTTTCACATTAAGAGGGATTTTATGCCTACTAAAAATATTTATGGGCCTCCCTACCTAATTAGGTGATCATGTCCAAATTTGAAAAAATGCTCAAAAGTGGAATTGCTCAGAATTGGTTGAAACTTGAACGATCGGATAGGCCTCACTGCTGCAATTCTGGCGCCATGAACAGAACTCAAATCCGACGTTGTATGTGAAAGTTATGCAAGTTTGAAGTTTTTAGTATCCTTCAAAAATCCAGTTGACCAAAGTTGACTTTTGACTTTGGAAATATTAAAAAAGGAATATTCCAAAGAATATTTCGAGAATATTCTTGGGAATATTCCTAGGAATATTCCAATTGGACGAATCATTAATGGACAAGTGTCAGGCCTTCATTGGTTAAGTGGTTGACTTTTGGTTTATTGGCCAATCAGAGGGTTCCATGTGGCAAGCCTGGAGGCTGCCACGTGGCCCCAGGCCGTGGAGAATTTGGGTTGGTAAAATATTGTTGTAGTTACCGGGTTTGAACCCCAGACTTGTCCACATTAAATCCCATGACTTACCATTGTGCCACACAGTTGTTCCTTAACTATATTGTTGACGCGACATATTTCAAGTTGTCTAAACTTTGCGATGGTGGTAAAGGGGGCCAACCCCTTAGGGCCAGCCCCCACTTCATGGCGTTCCATACGACCAGGGCCCGAAAAACTGGGTGCCTAACCTTAAACCTGCGGGCAGAAAATAGTTAATCAAACCGTAACATATGTGACCACCACCCCGAAGTTTAGTGTGGCAGTTCAAAACCTTAACTGCCCAACTGAAACTGCTAGCGCTTATTGCGCATGTGAACGTGGCCCAACATTTAATGACAACCTGCCCAAATTGGCACCGGTTCCACCAAATCCAGAATTATGGCAAATTTAGTGGCGTTAACTGCAGTTAGCCCACATTTAGTGGGGTCTTCAATTGACATTGGGTAGAAATTTGTTTTCATCATAACGTCTTCAATATTGAACCAATTTGGATGAAATCTTGGTCAATTTTTGGTATTCTGAGCATTCTGGAATGTTTGGGACAAGTTGCAGAGCTAACAGAGGTTTTCTTCAGCCATTTTTTCTTCAGGGAAGCTTGGAGAGCCACCAGGGCCATGAGGGAAATGGAGTTGCATTGGGGTATACTTCACTATTTGAGGTGAAATAAAAGCCATTCTTAGTTTATTTATATCTTCTAAATTCAATTTCACAACTGATTCTACCTGTTTAGGCATATTTCTCAATGTATAACCAATTTAAGCAACTTAATAGAGCAAGGACATGCCCATTGGGAGCCTTGGACCCGACATATGTAGCCCAGGAGGGGTGAACTACCTCATCATGTTGCTGTGTTATCTTATGGCAAAGTTTTTCTGCTGTGTATTTCTGATTTAAGATGTTAAACAACAATTTTAATTAACATTCCCTCACACATAAACTCATAAATAGTTACCAAAAACACTTTGTTTAAATTGAAATACATGATGAACACTTTGCACAATTAATTTAATGGAAATGGATACTTTTCACAGCATTAAAAATACTTTCATTTTCAAATTAGATGGTATCAGAGCTAAGGATTCGAGCCTTAGGAGCTAGAGTTTTACTCAGCATTTGTTTTGTGCAAAGATATAGTTGATTGTTTGCAAGTTTTGATGCTTACTAGGCTTAAACTCAAGAGAGGTGAAGTAAATCTGGTTAGTGCACAAAGTAATCCACAACCAAGAAGGAATAGAGAGCCACATCCAAGAGCCATAGAATCAGCTTCAAGCATGTCTTCAAGAGAGGAAGAAGCTCCTAAAGATATTGATCCCAAAGAAGAGGAATGGGTGTTCCGAAAGACTTTCTTGGACATGACGGAGATGGTGGGGATACTCTACCAAGAAAGGGATGATAGGCTTGTTGGATAAGGGTCTAAAAACCAGAAAGAAGGAGAGGGTTCTTCAGGAGGAAATAAAAGTGATCACAAGTCAAAGAAAGGACATGGAGGAAATGGTGATCCACCATCCCCGTCTTCATCCTCTTCCTCTACATCGTCATCCTCAACTTCGGTGAATCAATCTCACAAGTCTAAAACCACTGGTAAAAGTCCATTTTTAAATATTGATGTTAAATTTGAGTTGCCTATGTTTAATGGTGAGGTTAATGCAGAGAAAATTGACAATTGGATAAGATAGTCGAAAGTTTATTTTAGGATACAAAACCTTCATGAAGACTACACCAAGATTTAGTTAGCCTATTTAAGAATGGAAGGAGAAGAATTGGTATGGTGGGAAGCCAATACCAAGGATGAAATTAAAAAACATGGTACGATCACTTTATCATGGGCTGAATTTATTTCCGCAATTAAGCAACAATTTTATCCATTAGATCATTTACAAAAGGCTATCATGAATTGGCAAAGTTTTCGACAACTTAAGGGACAAAGTGTTCAACATTATACTCAAGAGTTTAGAAGAAGGGCTTTATTACTTGGAATTGATTTGCATATTCAAGATACTTTTCTGAAATATATAGGTGGTTTACACAACTATCTTATACATACTATCCGTATGTTCAATCCTACTAGTCTAGACGAAGTTTGTGTACAAGCTACACATTTAGAGGCTAGAAGTAAACACTATTTTTATGGGAATATGGATAGTGAATTTAAAGGCAAAGGGAGTAAAATAAATGAAAACTCTAGGAAAGAAAAATGAAAGTTATTTTGTAAAAAATGTTCCAAAATAAGAGACGATGAAGACCATTGCTAGAAACTTCATTCGGAGCTGAGACTAGAAAAATTTAAAAACAAAGATAAGGCCAAAGAAAAAGGCAAAACTGTTGCAACTGTTGAACAAGACTTAGGGTATGAATCAGGTGATGAAACTAAAATCATAGCCATGGTACTAAATAAAATAAAGGGGAAAGAGATTTTAAATGAAACAAATCCCAGTTCTAGCATGTTAAACTGTCCCATAGAAGCTCAAAATGAAGAGAGGAGGATAGAGCTATTTCATATAAGGATAATATCAAAACACACAAAGATAGACACACTATTTGATAGTGGGTCTCAAGAAAATCTCATCTCAGAATACTTAGTCAAGAAGCTGAAACCTGAGACCATACCTCATCCAAAGCCATATCCACTTGGATGGATTTGCAAGGATGCTAATTTACAAGTCTCAATAAAGTGCATGTTGCGCTTCGCCATAACAGCTCATTATGTTGATTTGATTGAATTAGATGTGGTACTACTTGACATTACAGGTGTTGTGTTGGGTAGTCCGTATTTGTATGACAGAAGAGCGATCTTCCATCGCCATGAGAATAAGTATTATTTGTTCAAGGATGGTAAGGAGTTCATTGTGAGAGCACATCAGAAGAAGCTAGAATCATCTTTAGTGAATGTCGGGCAATTGAAAAGGCTTGTCAATGCAAGTCTAAAACTGGATTTGTTGATGATTAAGAAAAAATATTTTGTACATAATCATTTTCATGTTATTGCTGATTTAAATGATGATATGTTTCAATCTGAAAGCAGGTCGTCTTTGGAAGAATATGACAAGATGTTGCAGAAAGTGCCTTTGGTGTTGATCGGTGCAGAGAACAAAGTGTCAATGCAAGGTGGTGCAAGAATCCAAGAGAGGGTAAAGAATGCAAGCAAAGAGGGCACAAAGTTCAGCATGGATCATTGCTGGTTTCATAATGGCATATTGGTATGGCGATAAAACTTGGTTGGGATTCGACGCAAGTACATGGCTCAATCGGCAAAAATTCGCCATGAGGACAGTTGGCAAGGTGAATCTCAATTTTAGTTTCCTTGGAAGGTAGACCGCTGTAGGAACAATATGATTTCTACAATTTATAGTTGTTGTTCTGCAAATTTCAAAAATTTGCATCATGACATAGTCAAGGTTAGCAACAATCAGTCAGTGGATTCAAGGAGGAATTTATCTTTTTATGAGAAGCTTAATTTGATGAAGTCAAGCATATTTCAGTGGTTCAAGGTTGGAAGAGTGGAGAATCAGTCTCCTCATCTTCAATTTCTATAAATTAGTGAGCTTTTGGGGTCCAAAAGCCTCCCATTTGGGAGGTGTGATCAGGTGATCATGTCCAAAGTTGAAAAAATGCTCAAAAATGGAATTGCTCAGAATTGGTTGAAACCTGAACGATCGGATAGACCTCGTCACTGCGATTCTGGTGCCATGAACGACACTCAAATATGACGTCGTATGTGAAAGTTATGCAGGTTTGAAGTTTTCAGTATCCTTCAAAAATCCAGTTGACCAAAGTTTACTTTTGACTTTGGAAATATTAAAAAAAAGAATATTCCAAAGAATATTTTGAGAATATTCCTTGGAATATTCCTATGAATATTCCATGGAATATTCCAACTGGACGAATTATTGATGGACAAGTGTCAGGCCTTCATTAGTTAAGTGGTTGACTTTTGGTTTATTGGCCAATCAGAGGGTGCCAAGTGGCCCCAGGCCATGGAGAATTTGGGTTGGTAAAATATTGCTGCAGCTACCGAGTTTGAACCCCAGACTTGTCCGCATTAAATCCCATGACTTACCGTTGTGCCACATAGTTGTTTCTTAACTATATTGTTGACGTGACATATTTCAAATTGTCTAAACTTTGCGATGGTGGTAAAGGGGGCCAGCCCCCACTTCATGGCGTTCTATATGACCAGGGCCCGAAAAAATGAGTGTCTAACCTTAAAACTATGGGCAAAAAATGGTTAATCAAACTGTAACATATGTGACCACCACCCCGAAGTTTAATGTGGTGGTTCAAAACCTTAGCCGCCCAACTGAAACTGCTAGCGCTTATTGCGCATGTGAACGCGGCCCAACATTTAATGCCAACCTAAAATGGTTCCGCCCAACTTGGTGCCAGTTCCACCAAATCTGGAATTATGCCAAATTTAGTGGCGTTAACTGCAGTTAGCCCACATTTAGTGGGGTTTTCAATTGACATTGGGCAGAAATTTGTTTTCATCATAAATTCTTCAATATTGAACCAATTTGGATGACATTTTGGTCAATTTTTGGTATTCTGAGCATTCTGGAGTGTTTGGGATAGGTTTCAAAGCTAACAAAGGTGTTCTTCAGCCATTGTTTCTTCAGGGAAGCTTGGAGAGCCACTAGGGCCATAAGGGAAATGGAGCTGCATTGGGCTATACTTCACTGTTTGAGGTGAAATAAAAGCCATTATTATCTTATTTCTATCTTATCAATTCAATTTCACAGATGGTTATTCATGTTTAGACATATTTCTCACTGTATAACCAAATTTGAGCAACTTAATAGAGCAAGGACATGCCCATTGGGAGCCTTGGACCTGGCAAATGTAGCCCAGGAGGGGTGAACTACCTCATCATGTTGTTGTGTTATCTTATGGTGAAGATTTTCTGCTATGTATTTCTGATTTAAGATGTTAAACAGTAATTTTTATTAACATTACCTCACACATAAACTCATAAACAGTTACCAAAAACACTTTTTTTAAATTGCAAGACATGATGAACACTTTGAACACTTAATTTAATGGAAATGGATACTTTTCACAGCATTACAAATACTTTCATTTTCAGATCACTACCCATTTATTCATCTAACTACATGCTAAGAGCAAAGTTAATATTCCAATTAGCTACATGCTAATTTAGGAATATTACAGTCCTCCCCTCCCAAATGTTGTGTATCCTCAAGCAACTACAAGGATAGAACCGAAGAGCCTCCTCTCCTCCTCCTGTAGCATCCTCATATGATAAACTCTTCCAAGGAAAAAGATGATGTTTCATCAATATATCTCCAAGTTGGTCCTCCCAAGTATGCAAGTTAGCTTTTGGTAACCATCCCAAATGGCTATCATCATGTAGAAGTAAAACACCCATGGAGGTAACAATGTGTTGTCAAGAGGCCTTCTTGAGGCATGGAATCTGAGATATGTTGGGAACTATCATCCCCAAGTGAATATCCCATCCCTAAGCTATCATCCATACAAAATGAGCCACCCTCCTCTTAGGGTCCTATAATAATAGGGTTCATAATTTTTGAATTGACTTTGATAGTCTTGTAAATATGTACATACCTTGCTTTCTACAAGTTGTTTTCCCATATTTTGAAAATGAAAAATAATAAAAAATGAAAATACGGTAAAATTCCTAAAATAAATATCAAAGGACTTAGAAAAAAGATAGACCCCAAAATAAAAAAGAGAAGAATAAAACATGAAAGTGAGAAAGTCAAAATGCCACTACTATTTACTATTACTGCAAGAATAATGATTATGTGCAGATTATCAATAAATGCCATGATCCATGATCATTTAAACAATTTAATCTTAACTTTTCATGCTTTGAATTTCATGTTTTAGATAGAGAATAAAGATATGTCAAACAGTTTAAACTTGACAAATAAATAGATAAGATAGAGAATAAATGAGGAGCTCAACAGTTTAATCTGAGCCCTCGGATGAAATAAGGTTAGATTTAGATAGATTTATGATTTGAAAGAAAAATGGATTTAGGGTTGCAAGTTTAAATGCACCCTTGAAAATGAAGTAAAAATGTGAGAAATAATGATGGGTAGGTAGAAACTAGTTATGCAAGACATCTAATAAAGCATCATCAGGAAAAAATTACTAATTTCCCCTCCCTTACAATGATCCAGTATTCAAAACCTTCAGTTAAAGAGGCTCAAAGCATTTCTCTAACTTCTGTTGGGACTGAACCCAAGGCTTGATAACTGATTGGTTAAAAATATTTAATTCCTATATAAAGCCCATTTTCATCAACATTTACCCTTCATCCATAATCATGATCCCTTTTCCTAAGAAAAAATCCATTTTTACTTAGTAAAAGTAAAAACCCTACATAATTAATTTCATCTTCATTTAGAAACAAACAAAACCCATAAAATGCATTTTATGCTAAGTTTAAGTGTGAAAAAACCAAAAGGGACAAAATATGCTTATTTTTCTATCTTTACACTTAGTGTTAAAATTATGTTTTTTTCATTCATTTCCTATATTACCCCTTTATTTCATATTAATTTATAACTATATTTATTAATTCCCTAAACTATACCCTTCCTGTATATTAAATAAATCCTTTATAAAGTAAATAACCCCAAATCCCACTATTTTAATGTTTAAACCAATGTTAAAATATCCCACGTGAAGTAAAAGCCCGAATTTTATTCCCATCGGTTTAAATGTATCAATAAAACTAATCCCTGCCTCCTTATGGTATTTAAACAATTTTCAAAGGTTTATTATACCATATAATATTAAAACCCGCACCCATGTATTGGTTGAAACATTGGTTAAATGTTTTAATTAAAAACATGTATAAACATTACCCCCTGCCTATCGTATAACCCAAAGTTTTAAACTTCATAAATTTATATTTATAAGATTTAAACAAACCATCCTACCGAATATGAAAACCCTGGACCCCACTCCAATCTCGATGCAGCTTTTGAAATAGATCTTGACCGTTCGCAATCGAACCCCCTGATCTGACGATAGAAAGTCAATATCGCAAATAAAGTTGCCTAGATTTAAAGATTTCATTTCTATGCGAAATAGGTTGTTTCACCTGTTTCTCTCTCCTCGATGTAGCATTTTCACATTGGATCACATTCGATCCGTTCAAAACTGCTTACCACCTCACACCCGTGCGATAACCACCAATGGTTTCTTCTCTTTGAAACCGAAAACCACCTATTCACCTGATTTGACCACCATTTATTGCAGGCTAAATTAACCCTAATTTTCTTAAATAAACCATGAAAATGCATTGTTACTCCTTTCTCTTGCACTTATCGAATGTTTCTGCCTTTCAGACTCACAAGAGGAAGCATTTTTCACTATTTTCTTGCCCAGAACCTGCAAAATTCCGCCTATAGCCATTGAAGATTGTCGAGAAGCTCCATAAAGCTCCAAAAACCAGAAAGATACCACAAAACCTGCTATAAAGCCTCAGATCCATTTTTAAAGACCCATACCTGTGTATAATTGGTATTTCTCAAAGAAATCAAGCTTGTTATCACTTAAAAATAACATTGATAAAGAAACAAATCCATTCAGAGTTCAAAATATCCAAAGGAAGCCTATTAAAAGATTTAAAAAACAGGCCAAACCCTGGCAATTTTTTTTGAGGAAATCCTGTTCTATACTACGCACTGTTTTGAATGAAATATTGAGTTTATATAGTTTTTATAAACTATTTTAAACTCTAAATTAATACCACAAATCCTTTGAAGGTAGCCTAACCTCTGTACCTGATTTTAAAAGATTTATAATCCAAATTATCCATTGAAAAAGCCCAAGAAACCCCTGTTTCTTGTTTCCTAACCTATGAAGGTATGTAAATCAGTTGAAGATTGAAATTGAAAGAAAAATCCAAGAAAAGACCATATTCTTCCTGTTTTAACCCAAGAACACCTACTAAAGTCAAAAAATACTTCTATAAACTATTTAAGATTATAGAAGTAGCCACAAAAGCTTAAAAGCCGAGTTTTTGGTAGTTCAAAAAACCTCAAAATGCCTAAACCTACTCCAGCTGCATCTTCTAAGACTACCATCATTATAAATCCACTACAACCTCCTGACGTAGACATTGAGCACACTCCATGAGCAGATGTTGAATACAAAATATCAAGCCCCATTGTAGAATTCAATCTCTTAGAAATTCATAACCGAAGCTTTGAAAAGTCTTTAGATAATGTTGAAGAAGTTTAAATTTGGGAAATATCACACTTTCCCAAATATGTTTTTCTAGTTACTCATTCATGCCCAAAGGTCATTAAGTTATGCCATCATTATTATATGCCTGAGAAAAGAGCAATAGTCAATGCCAACAAAGAAGTACTTTTTACCATTACTGTTGAGCCCATTAACCAAATGTTATAGCTCAAAATTGATCCACAAGCAGTTCCTTTGTCTATAGAATCTCTTACCAAGCTGTATATTGGCCTTGATTTTCCCAAGAGATTCCAAATCTTCCAAGTCTTCATGCCCTTGCATGTGGAAATTCCTCAAATCAATCCTCCATATTCTACATCAAGATTTCCAGAGGGTTCAAGGCATGTCATTTCCATGTTATCATTCATCCTAGGGTACTTTACTCATGAACATACATATGAATCCATTTTAGGTTTCCTATATACTTTCACAGCAAGACAACCTCCATCTGTTATCTTCAATTATGCTGGGTATATTGTTGACAATATTCATGACCAATTGGTTAAGTTGCCAACTAAAGGAGTGTTTAGATACACATCCTTTCTATTTCATATGTTTTTGTATTTTCAAGCAGATAAGTTTCCAGTAATCCTACAGAAACTTGACATAGAAGGAAATCCTCTTTCAGTCATTTTTTAGACCTCTTTAATCAGAAAAGAGTCCACAGAGTTTACCTATGCAGAGTTTTCAGATTTCTTCATCCATCCATTGATAAAAATGTTAACAAATACTGAACAACCAAGGAAAAATGATGAAATGAAGAAGATTTTACAGTTACTAGAGCAAACCAAGATTGGAGATTGGTATTTGTATGAAAAACACACTGAGATTAGAGGTTTTGGATCCATTTTTTTCCCCTACAAATTACCCAAATATGTACCTATGTGGGTTTTTTCCTTGGAATACGTCAGGTAGATTTTAAATTCTGATTCAATCAAATTTCTAGCAGCAAAGAAGAAAACACAGTTTAAGTTAAAGAATCAAGTGGGACAATTCATTTGCAATCATAGAGATGTAGAGGCAGAAGTAGCTAAACAATTATTAGAGTACAGATTTGAAGAGAGCTTTTCCTGGAATTATGATCCACAAGGAATTTTAAGTAAAATGAGGGTTAAGTGTAAATTGACACCCTATATTCATGATAAAAAACCAGATATTCAAAAGTATGCTAATCAAACTGAGTGGACAAAAAATACTTTAATAGATACAGTAAAACAAAGTGATACTAGTCACACTTTACAAATTGCAAATCAAACAGAGAAAACCACCAAAAGAGTCAGAGAAGAAGGTTCTTATGTTGCTGAAACCACTATTGAAACTATGTTCAAGTTAAGATATAATAAGAAGCCTAGGTTAAATTCAGTAGATAAAGAGAAGGTAACCATTGAGTTTGAGGGCACAGATGTCCCAGTAACTAAAAATGATGTTGCTACAGTTATAAGAAATGAACAAATTACAAGGAATTTGAATGAAGAACAGATGGATAATTCAAATAGACAGTTGATAGAGAAACAGAGCGTGGAAGCATCATATTCACAGACAACAGAATAAAAGGACCTTGATATCAAGGAAAATTATAAACATATTAAGTTAAAGAATGAAGAGATTAAAAATGAGATTTACTCTCAATACTTGAAACAAACACCAAGTGTTCAAAACAGACTCTTATCAGCTTTTGATTACTCAAATAAAAATTTTATCATGTTAGTCTTATAGCCTACAGTGAAGGTTCCAAAGACAGTTACAGATTACAAAAATATTGATTTAGAAGTGCCAACAGAAAGCATTCGTGCACTTGATAAAATATAATTTCATAGACAGAGTTCAAAGATGTTGTATTCTACTGTTACAACCAAATCTATGAGTGTTCAAAAACTTCAGAACACTATCACAAATATGAAAGATCAAATGAAACTTGATAAAGCATCCTTATATGCTAAATATCTCAGAATTAAATCTTTAGAGGAATTGGTCTTGCAGGTTGGATATGACCCTTCAAATATCAAAGCAGCAGAGCAGTTAGTAAAGAAGAAAAATGAGGACATCGCAGCATTGAGGAAACAACTTAAATTTCCATCAAGTGAACATCCTCAAGCCAAAGAAATTATACAGGAACATACTTAGAAGGATGACATGATGAATTTAATCTTTCAACTAACAACACAGATCAAAGAAATGGAGATTCAAATGGATAAGATTTTCCATGAAAAGGAAACAACAAAAACTCCAAAAGTTCGTTCAGTTATCATTATGGTTACTACAGCTGTGCCTTCAACTCTAGCAGAAGAGTTGGCACCCAAAGAACCACTGGCTACTGCAGTGCCAGTGACATCATCTACAACTTTAGCTACAGAGTCATCCACTACAGCAGCTCACCCTTCATATGAGGCTAGCAAGCTAGTAAAAGCCATGGAAGAAATGTCACTTCAAACAAGTGAGATTAAAAGATTGAAAAAGATGGTTGATAACCTTGAAAATACAAACAAGTTAGCTCATATAAATGCTAAAACTCATGAGCAAAACTATAAGAGGTTAAATGAAGAACTGAAGAAGTTACAAAAGGAATTGACCTTAAAGGAGCCAATGTCATATGTGAAAAAATATTTATGGAACAAAATCATTGAAGCCATCAATGATGTATGTCCCTCAATTCAGGTGATTTTTGAACAAAGATATTTACTAAAGGTAGCACTAGTAGAAATTCAGAAGACTAAAGAGGAGCTTGATAACAAACCTGAGCAAGCAATTGAATTGATCAAGTTTCTTAACAGTAAAAACAAGAAAGAGTTAGAAGAAATTGAGATTACTGACATGACTGAAAAAATCCTTGAAATAAGGAAAGTCATCACCAAGAAGAACCTAATGAAACAACTTGAAGAGAGGTGTGAGAATATGAACATAACTATAACCAAATTCATGATTAAATTTGAGAACTTGAGGTAAAGAATTTTGCCTAATATTTTGGTTATCAATGGAAAGTTAATGCCTTAGGAGGATTACAATAAGAAGATGACAGAATATGCAAAAAAGCAAGTTGAAAAGACAAGTGGACAAGGCACTCCAATAGGGAAAGTCTTACTCAAAAGCTTTGAAGATTTATTCTATCTGCAACATGAGATAAGACACTTGTTTTTCGTAAAACCAACTTTTTCCAGATATACTGAGGCAGATGAGAATTTCAAGAAGTTAAAGAAGATACAAATTCCAAATGAGGAAGCTTGGCAGTCACTTACAGATTTACTGTGAAAGGTAAAAGGCAGAAAGGTAAAAGGCAGTAAAACATTTTACTGATTTTCATTCAAAACATACTTTTTATTACAGTAGTAAATTTTTTTACAGTGGTCAAAGAGTATCTGAGTTTAAAGAGTATCAGATATTAAAGAGAATCAAAGTGAAAGAGTAAAAGATAAAGCCGATTAGATTTTGAAACCAACTTGAAAATATCTTGGCCAGCAAAGAGGACACCAAGGCAGCTAGCTGCACCTTATCCACAATTAGTTTCTATTTTATTTGGATAGATAGGACAACTTGTTGATTTGTTAAGCAGTTGTCTCATTTTTTTTGAAAAGATATTTCTATTTTCCTTAGATAATTCCTAGAAGCATTCTAGGATATTTTGTAAACTATATTGTATAAATACTTCATCTTTAGAAGTATTATTGTGGAATAAATTGCTGAAGATTTCTATAGTCATTTTTTATTAGACTTGAAGGCTTTTGTGTTTCAAATCTCGAGTAGTAGAATGGATCAAACCAATTAGCATCATATTTCAGGATTCATGTGATGAGATATTGAAGTGAAGTATTCTCTATTTGTCATTGTTCATCTTCTTTGTTTCATGCATCCATTATGTGTTCTAAATTTGAATGAATAAACAAGAGTATTACTTCAAGATTTGTTAAAAGCACCCTGTCTTTACAGTTTATCATTTCTATGTTTTCTGCTGATTTCTAGAGTAGGGAACCCTTAATTTCTCCCTCTTTCATTTCACCTCTACCTACTACTTCTCTTTTCCAGATCAAAGAACCCTTCATTGCTCTTTATCCCGATCATATCACCTCACCAAACAACCTTCCAAGATCTTCAAAGGGTTATCTATCTTGCCCTAAAAAAAATTTACTTTTTGACCTTGATCCTAACTCTATCTGCTTGATTTTTGAATCCTCAGCCCAATGGACAAGCAAATTTCCCACTATCCATCTCATTAAGTGATTTTTCCCACCAAATCAATCAAACCAAAACCAAATTTCACAATCATAACTAGCCTGATATTTTATAAATAAAACAAAGTTGAATCCTATAGAGAGAGCCCTCTCTGAACACTAGGAAGGCTATATCCTAGAGTTTAAAAGTTGGTTTGTGGTTACCTCTAGATTTCTTGTAACTATAAATCAAAATCTCACAACTTGAAGAATTTCTAGAGTGATAACATACTCACGACCATACTAGGGATTTAACCAAACCTTAGTTGTAAAATAGATCTTAAAGGAAATCATTTTTATCATCCTTTTACCTTTAAGACTGTTTGAAAAGTTGTGAGTACTAAAAAACTATAATTCTGGCTTCTAGGAAAGTTTACTATATCAGGTCTAACCCGGATCCTAAACCTACTGTTATAGTGGACAACCCGGACATAATTGGGAAAAAGACAAAACAGATAGAAGATTTAGATGTTAAAGTTTCATTAATAAGAGTCAATTCATTACCACAAGAATTAGTAAGTTTACATAATATAGGGTTTGATTTGAAATTTGAACATTCTTTATTCAAGAGCAAATCTGAAAGTAATTTAAGTACTGCTGTTTTAGACCTTGTTTTTATTTAATTTTTGGAAACAAAACAGAAAAATATTATAGCAAATTCTGAATTAAAGAAAGTTAGAAATCAGGACAATCTTGAAGTTATTAATGCTACTATTCTTAAAGAAATTGATGAAGCCATTGAATTAGCTCAATTTTTACCATATACATCTAAGCTTTCTATTCCTCATTTAGATACCACTACATCATCTATAGTTTCTACTACCAGATAGTCTACAGATCCATTTATCACTAGACTACCTTTACAACCTAGAATATTATTTCCTTCATCCCCTTCATCCACTAGTTTACCTTCTACTTTTTCAAACACATCATTCTCATTTCCTAGTAGTTCCTATATTCCAGTTTCACTTCCTAGTACCTCCACTTCATATTTTAGTTCCTCCACTTCTTTTTCTAGTTCAACTTCCTATAATCCAATTTCATTAGCCACTACTTCTAGTTCAGCCCCAAGCATTTCTACTTTACCTCCTAGCCAAGCTAGAATTCAAGCTATGGCTGCCAAGTATGCGCCCCTAGTTCTTCTAGGACAACTTCATGACATGCCTCAGGATTACCAAAGTAAGATACCAAAATTTGATGCTACCACATAGTACACTACACAACAACACATAAAAAAAATGACAGATTACTTTGAACTCCATGAAATAGATGACTTAGATCTACAAATGAGGTTTTTTTCACAAACATTAACAGGAGAAGTCAAAAAATGGTTTAAAGGCCTTACTGCTAGTAGTATATCTGATTTAGCTGTTTTCCATAGATTATTTTTAAATAAATGGGAAAAGAAGAAAAACCCCCTCCAAATATTGTCTGAATTTGATGCAATGAAAAGAGCTCCCAATGAATCAGTACAAGACAACTACACTAGGTATAACAATGTTTACAATTCGATTCCTGCAAATCTAAAACCCACTCTTGACTCTGTCTTGCTCAAATTCCTAGATGGACTTGACACTGACATGTCATATTAGTTAAGAGAAATAAATGCATAAACTTTAGAAAGAATGCAAACAGATGTTGTAGGTGTAGAAGCAAACATTTTAGCCAAAAAGGCCAGATTAAGAAATGAGAGGAGAGTAACCATGAAAGAAGAAGCCTCTAGTTCAGAAACAAAAATAGATATTTTGGATAAGAATTTAGAGAGAATGATGGATAGGTTAGATAACATAGAAATAAGACCTCAATGGGATAATCAATAGAAAATCAGAAATCCCAATTTTAGGAAAAACATAAATTCAGGAAAATCAAAAGAATCAGCCCTAGATCAGACAATAAGACCCCCATTTCAAGAGAACTATGATGAAAGTTCTCAAAAAATGTTGAGGATGAGGATACCATAAATCTACTGGGAATAGATGATAATAACACTATCTTTCTCACACAGGAATATCAAGAGTTATTTGAACTCCAACAACTCCAATTAGATCAAGGTGAATCATTCAATTATAAACAAGGTTATGATTTTTCCATAAACAAAGTATAGAAGCAATATAACCTTAGGAGTAAGAAAAATAATGATCCTTCTACTAAGAAAACAACACAAATTGAAAATAAGAAAACAGTAGAATCCTCAACAACAAAATTTCTGCAAATTCTCCCTAGGGAAAATAGGCAAAACTCTAGTTCATCCCACAAATTTTCCAGCCCCAAAATTTCACCAAGCCCAAAGATTGTTGACATAAAAGATGAAGTTGCTCAATCTACAAAAGATTCACAAAAATCTGTTGCTGCAAAAGCACCTAATTCTGCTAAAACAACAAACTTAGATCCTAAAATACCCACTGTTAATCCAAAATAAGCAGATCCAAAAGCTACTACTGTAAAAATAGCTTATGACACTTCAAAATCTGAAAAAATATCTACTGCTTCACAAAAAACTCCTGAAAAGAAAGAATAGAGAAGTAAAACACAAGAAACTCAAACTAAAAATGAAAATATAATTGTAGAAAACAAGATAAACCAACACAAACTACAGTTACTAAAGAAGAGTTAATTCAAATATGTAAATCTCAACCTTCGTTCAATATACAAACTAAAATTGCAAAGTTAAAAATACCAATTCCTTTGATAGAGCTGGTAAAACATGATTTATATAAATCAACCATCACTGAAACATTAAACATAAATGATGGAGAAGACTCTATAAACTTGAATGATGATCAACCAAAGTTGATTTTGGCCCAGATGTAAATGGAAAGCATCAAGATGGATCAGTTCTGTTGGGGTTCCCATGTTTTGGCCAGGTTGACAAGACCAAAAGATGAGACAACATAGAACCACTTTCAGACTTCAGGATCTAGCCCTCCTAGGTCCAGAGAGGGATCTCTCTATGATTGTCAAAGGTGTTTGTCTTTTAAGCTCACAATAAGGTATTAGGCTAGTTCTATGCACAGGGTTTGTTTGTTTAATTGAGAGTTTGGTTGCTGGGAATCAGAAAGGAAGAGTTCATCATGAGACAGGACTGGGCAAGGAATAATTTAGGAAAAGGAGAGATAATCCAGAGAAAACCAAGTCCATTGGGTAATGGAGTCAAGAAAGGATTTACTTGCTATCAATATGCAAGCTTTCAGTTGGGCTAGTCATATAAAGCCTTGGATCCTAAAGTGATAGGGTGGTATGGGACATTAAGGACCAAGAGTGAAGGGGGGAGAACCAACTAATCCAATCTATAGATCAGGTCAGAGGTCATTTAACTCTAGACCTGCTTGGACAAAATCAGAGGCAGCACAAGGGAACTTGGAAAGGCTTAATCAGAATGGAAAGATCCTAGTGAGGCAGATACAGGGTTCTAGACCTCCCAGTGTTCTCAACACATTCCATTAAATCCTAACAAGAACATCTAAAATAGATTCCGTTACTTCATACATCAGCTAGTAGGCAACAACATCCACTACACTGGTTAAATCAATTGAAATCAATCTTTAGATAAACACATGAAGTAGAAAACATAAAGGGCTGGGAGAGCAGCAACATAAGGCACCTAACAAGGGTGAATCTTATGCCAAATTTCTGATGCGAGCCATATGAAATGAAATGAAATGGAAATAAACACAGAGGTAGAAAAACATCACCGTAGCTTTAGATCAGGATCCAATGAAATTTGCTTATTATATTAAACATCAACACCAATCATGTACAACATAGCCAATAGCTGGGTCATTAAGCCTGAATACATCTTCCTCAGCCTATCTTACAACTATACACATAGAACTTATCTCAAGAGAAACTGCTTGCACCTCTCTGCTATCTCATCAACAACCTTTACAACAATTTTCTCATAGTTTTTATATCTAAAAAAGAGCAGAGGAAGTAGGTATAATACTAAATATAACATTAAACTCAGAAAATAAGGGGAGGGCCGAAGCCCATTCTGTTTTAAACTCTGAGCATTAATTTTTGGCACTCTTTGGAGAAAAGAATGACCTTTGTCAGGCTTCATTGATTCCAGATATGTCTCCGATGCATTTTGGTTTGTTGTACTTTGTGGTACCCTTGGTGAATAAACAAAATGGCAATGAAAAATGGAATGGTCCGCCATACTTGAGCAACAAATGCTCTGATATCCTTGGACTGCGTTTCGAGTGGGGATCTCCTCTGGAGCACGGCATATAATCAAACAGTATGGGAAATCCATCCTTCTTCGGAAGAAGACATTCTGCTGGCGTGGAAACCCACCCTTCATTAAATTCCTTGCCTCTGTCAGTGGAAAAATTACTGCTACATCCATACTGTGTAGTTATGGCGGCGTTTCAACTCTTGTACTCTACAGAAACTCACAACTGTGTGTAGACAATCAATGCAATGGAAGACTGGTGGAGCGAAGGGCGAAAAATATGATAGCACGACGACAAGAAGGTGGCTTTCACTAAACAATGGTGACAAAATGTAATGAACTGGTGAAGACTCACGAATAATAGGGTTTGATGGCAGAATGCAGCGTAGACCGTTAGATCGCGGCCTGGGAGTGAAGATCAACGGCGGGGGTCGAGCAGCGGAATGATATATGAAAGTGGGCGGAACAACCGTGAAACATAAGACTTTAGACTTCGAGAAAAATACAAAGAAATGTGAAGGGAATGCAGGGAAATGCGATGAGGTGGGACCCAGCCGGGGGCGGATGGAGATCAGATCTCAACCATTAGATCTTAGACCCAATGGAAGGTCAAGGCTTAGTTGGAGAATTGCAATCACAATAGATGACAGGGACGCACACTTATAGCTTCTGATTGCAATCGAAGAAGGGGAAGCGATTGGGAAGTGGGAGGCGACTGGCAAGGTGCGATGAAGCGCCAACTATCCGATTTGGAGGCTGACCGACGGTGGAGGAGAAATCGGGAGATGCGAAGGGTCGCGCGTCTAGAAAATGCGATTATGCAATCGGGCGGATCGAATGGTGCGATGAAACGGTGGCACGATTAATCGCATCGCAAATATTTGCGACGCGATCAATCGCATCGCAAATATTTGCGATGGATGATTGGAATGCTAAAACAAACATGCGATGGGAGCGATGTGTGATATTGCGATTAGCACCTTTAAGGGGTAGCGCTCGGTCATAGTGCTCGGCTACATGGGGAAACAACTAAAGGGGCTGGCAGAAAGGGGCTAAGCACTATTAGAAAGTGGAGAATGGGTTTTGGCCCGTTTTAATGCATTTTAAGGCCAAGGAGGAGCAACGATAGAGGGAATAAGGGGGAATTTGGCTAAGCAAAGGGTAGAGGAAGGATATAAAGGGGATTTGGGACGGTTGAGAGGGTACAAAAGGGAAGTAGAAGGGGGGAAAAAGGGGAATGGAATAAGAAGGGTAGGAGGCCCTTTGGGCATTTCTTCACAAACAGAGAGGCTTGCAACGGGAATCAGCAAAGGGAAATTTATCAAAGGACACCAGGCACAAAGAGGCTTCAAGGAGGATGGGTTTTCAGGGGAAAGGCATTCCTTGAAGTCTCCAAAAGAATCTAGCCCCCAGCTTGCTTGTCAAGAATTTCATAGGGGGGCTAACAAGTTCCTCCATTTTACACCACTTTAAATATTCATGATCAAATTTACACAACACAATGTTAGATTTAGGAGCTTCACATAATATAATGCCCAAAGATATAATGGAAACCCTGAACTTAGACATTACAAGGCCTTACAAATATTTATTTTCATTTGATTCTAGCAAAGTAAAATACCTAGGTTTAATCAAAGATTTATTTGTAACATTAGTTTAATATCCTGGTAAGAGTATACTTATGAACATTGTAGTAGCTGATATCCCACCCAAATATGGAATTTTATTATCTCACTCATGGGGAGAAAAGTTACAAGGATCTCTAAAATTGGACATGTCTTATGATACTCTATCAGTTTTTGGTCAACCTAAGAAGTTATATAGGGAAAATTTGATGAAATATATGGTAAGTAATGCAGCAAGATCAATAAATTACAGAATTTATACTACACCTACTGATATATATTCTTTCATCCTATGTAATGTTGAAACTGATAATGAAATCAAGACTGAACTAAGGGAAGAAAAGAAAACACAAAACAATCATAATATATTTCATGGATCTTTATGGTATTTAGACTTTGATGGCTCAGTAAACAAGTTAGGAGCAGGATGTTGATCAACGGTTGTCATTGATGTCAACCCAAGCAGCACCAGGGGCTAACCCAATATTGCATGGGAATTTTGACCTACCAAATTAATATATTTTGGGTCAATAATGATTTTTATGGTTTCTACTTGTCGATATGTTTCCGTTGATATATGGCACGCCATGTAATTCTTCACAGTTTGAGAGATATTCATGTTTGAATTTTGTACCCCCAGTTAGTGGGCTAAAACCCCATGGGGTTGGGGCATGGGCCATTGAAAAGTCATAATTAATATTTTTTAAGCTCCTAAAATCCCTCCCACATTCACTTGTTGAAGCCCCTCTCAACTTAAGTATTTATATAAATTGTGTTCTTCATTTCCTCCTTAGGCAAGGGATTTCGCCATTTGAAACAAGTCATCGTGGAATTTTCGCTCTAACATTTTTTCTATGAAGGTTTAGAAGCTGAAAGTTTTATGAGGTGAAGCTGAAATCCTGAGGAAGCTACTGTAAAATTTTTAGATCAAGGTGCACAACATTTTTGGATATATTATCTGTGGAAGTCAAGGTTTGTGCAGGCTCCTGAAATTCATCTCAAAGAAGTGACCTTGGTAAATTTGGCATAACTATCTCTCTGAGTATCAAATTGGAATTCTATAAAACGTTTCAGATAGTGCACAGTCCATTATTTTCTCTCTATCTCAGAGCCAAATGAAAAAAAAATTGACACATGGCATTTCGTACAAGTGCGCTTTGCTGATACAGTTTATAATTAGGGCATTGTGAGAGATTGGGTATAAATCTCTCTTGAAGAATCCAAATTAGGTCAGACCTATGACATTGGAAATATGACTCAAAGGAATACTATAGGACTGAAAATCAGATATTGAGGATCTGAAATAACAAAGATACACCAGATTCAATATCGAGCTCCTAGAAGGCAAGTAAAATCTAGATCATGTGTTGTCAAGGATTGCAAAGGACCAGAATTTCTACGGAAGCAAAGAAAATCAAGGTGCAGCAGAGGGTAGCATGACAAGAGCAGCAACCAAGGTGCATAACAATAGCAAGAAGTTCATCATATGAAGTCTTCAAGTGGGCAGCACTTCATACAATCATTGTACTTAGTCATTGTAAATACATTATTGTACAAATTGTACTAGTGTTTTTGCCAAGGGTTGAAGAGGTAGTGTTGGGAGGTTTAGGATCATCATTAGGTGGTTGTGTCAAAGTTTGGGTTATGGTCTAGTATATCTTCTTCTTATGCGTCATTCTATATCATTGTAAGTGTACCATTTTCCCTGGTATGGGAGTCCATTCTTCTTTTTATTCTTCTATAGGGTGGTAGGGTGGTGCTAGGGTGAGTTGTATCTCATTGGGTGTTGGGGAATCCATTCAGTTGAATATTGAAGAATCTCGGGCGTTGGAGCGTCCATCCAGTGGGAGTTGGAGAATAATTCTTTTCTAGATTCTAGGAAGTTGGAGCTTTATTTTCAATTGGAGTTGAATATTAAATAATTATTAGAAAAGCATTAGGTGGTTTTTGTCCCGGAGTGGGTTTCCACCTTAGAAACTATGTGCATTTGTGTTCCTCTTGTTTGCTGCTATCATTGTACAAACACTAATAATAATTGAATATTAACTAATGCTCTAATTGAAAGGAATATTGATTCACCCCCCCCCCCCTCAGTATTTCCAAGAATTGGTATCAGAGCTTGGTTCCTTCAATAACAGTTTAACAGCTGGAACGAGGTCATGGAGCATACCAAGAATGTGTACCTCTATTCAATGAAAATAATTATGCACTATGGAAAGGAAGAATGGAGGTCTATCTCTTGGCACAAGGTTACGAAGTATGGGACACTGTTCAAAATGGATTTACATCAACCACGGATGAACAAGGTAAGAAGAATTTGGTAAATGATGCAAAAGCAAAGAATATTATTATCAACGGACTTATTGAATCTGCTTATTATAAGGTTTTGGGTTGTAAAACTGCCAAAAATGTATGGGACAAGCTTGAGAATATATATGCAGGTGACTCAAATGTCAAAGAAGCAAAGCTTCAAATCTATAGAGAAAAATTTGAGTAACTCAGAATGAAATAAGATTGCAACATTTCTGCATACTTCCAATACGTTGATGAAATAACTAATACTCTGGAAGGATTGGGAGAGACAGTTGATGAGAAGACTATTATACAAAATATTCTTAGAACATTACCAAGGAAATTCAACCCAAAGGTATTGGTCTTAGAATACAGTGCAAATCTGGACAAACTTAGCAAGGAAGAATTACATGGAGTTCTCATAGCATATGAAATGAGACTTTATGAAGAAAAAGGTACTTCAAATCTAGAAACTGTGTTCGTTGCATCTAAGAAAACCAATAAGGACAAACAACCTTCAATTTAAATGACATGCACCTGCAAGTGTGAAGAAAAGGGAGATGATGGAGAAGGTCTTTTAGATGAAGAATATGCTTACTTTACGAGAAAACTAAAACCTGGTAAGGGAAAATTCAAAGGTAAACTTCCATTGATATGTTTCGGTTGTGGTGAGGTTGGGAATTTCGTAGCAAAATTTCCAAACAAAAGTGATGGCAACTCAAAAGGAAATAAAGGCTTTAACAAATTCAACAAGTAAGGCAAAAAGAAAGGATCCAAAAGGAACTTTCTCTCTAAAGAAGATAGCTCATCATCCGATGAAGAAAGTGACAGCAAAGAAGAAGCTAATGAGAAAGTATTGTTTATGTCCAAGCACAATAAACAAGAAGTATCAAACAATGAAGAAGAAGGGTTGACCATAGAATAATTTTATGAGGAGGAAATCAAGCTTATAAAAGAGCTCAATGCTGAGAAGATTCATTCCAATACTCTTCAAGAATAAGTTCAAGGTCTCAAAATTGAGGTTCAAGAACACAAATGTATTAAAGAGTCACTTCAAAAGAAGTTGGAAGAAAGAAACCAAGAAAGGGAAGCATTAGAAGCCGAAGTAGTCTCGCTGCGTAAGGAAGTGAAGAAGGGAAAAACTGTCCAAAACTATACCAACAGCACAAAGGCATTGGTAGAACTCATCAAAAATCAATGATATTACAACAAAAAAACTAGCCTCGGTTACAAAGAAGAAGAAGCAGGACCTTCTACAACAAAATAAAATGAACCTATGAGATCTGACATACATGTAGACTTCATTGGAAAAGATTCGCAAGCACATCCTTGGAAGACGATTCCTTGACGAATATTTTCATTCAAGTACCAACATATTTTTCATGGCTATTGTTATTCATGTGGAAAATTTGGTCATAAAGCTATAGAATGTCGCACGTACCCTAGGAACCAATACAATTCCAAGAGATTCTTTAAATATGAACCTCCCAGGGCTCAAAAAAACATCAATAGATTTGAACATTTAAGAAATAATATGGAATGCTACAAATGTTAGAACTTTGGAGACATAGCTAGAGACTGTAGACTTGAAAATCCTCTAGAAGAATCTTCGAAGCAACAAAATGAATGAACATGGAAGAAGAAGAAGACTGATAATTGTGCTCTCGCTCTCAAGGCTCAAAAAAATAAATATGTGTGGTATGTTGACAACGATTGCTCAACGCATATGAATGGATATAGAAGGAAATTTGTGTCTCTGAAAGAGAAGAAGCATGGAACCATATCCTTTGGAAATGATGGATCTTAAAATGTTATAGGATCAGGTACCGTCACTCTCGGAAGCAAAGATGTTATAGCCAAGAAGGTTCTATTGGTCGAAAACATGAATCACAATCTTCTCAGTGTTGGACAAATGTGTGATTAAGGACACACAATGCTATTCAACTCCACAAAATGTGAAATCAGGAAAGGCAGGTATGGTAAAATTGTGGCTGCAACAAGTCAAGCTCTAAACGACATATATATTCTGGATGAAGCAACTAAAGCATGTCTACTTGTTGAAGAAGATGAAAGTTGGTTATGGCACAAACGAATGGGTCACATAAACTTTGACAATCTTGTCAGGATAAAAAAAAGGGAAGCAGTACAAGAAATGCCGAAAATCTCAAAACCTTCCAACACACTATGTGAGGCATGTCGGCATGGCAAGCAGACAAAATTCCAATTTAAAACAAAAGAACACTTTGCATCACATCCATTGGAATTGATACATACTGATCTATGTGGTCCTATGAGAACAAAAGGCTTAGACAAAGAATTATATTTCATGTTAATGATAGATGACTATACCAGGATGACAACCGTCAGTTTCCTAAAGAAAAAATCTGAAGCATTTGAGTGCTTTAATATCTACAAGGAATTGGTTGAAAATGAAACTGATTTGAAAATAAAGTGTTTAAGATCAGATAATGGTGGAGAATTCACTTCCAAATTATTTCAGCAATATTGTGACGAAAATGGAATAAAAAGGCAATTTTCAACAGCACAAACACCTCAGCAAAATGGAGTTGTTGAAAGAAAGAATAGAACCGTACAGGAAATGGGTAGAACAATGTTGAAGGACTCAAAATTGGATGAAACATTCTGGGTTCAAGGAATTGATACGACAATCTTCATTATCAACCGAAGTCTTCTAAAAAATCATTGTAACAAAACTCCATATGAATTATGGAAAGGAAAACCAGCTAATGTAAAATATTTCAGAATCTTTGGAAGCAAATGTTATATCAAAAGAGAAAATAAAAATTTGGATAAGTTTGAATCATGTGTTGATGAAGGTATCTTTGTTGGTTACTCATGCAAAAGAAAGGCCTATAAATGTTATAATCTAAGACGAAAATAGATAGTGGAGAGCATAAATGTTACAATTGACAAAGATGGTGTTCTAGCGAGTAATGATGAGGATCTAGAATCTTTGAAACTTGAGATAGAGGCTGAAAAAGACACAGATAAAGTTGTAGAACAAGAAAAAACTATCAACGAGGAAGAAGTAAACAATGATCATCAAGATATACCAGAACAACAACAAGAAGCTCCTCTAAGGAGAACAAAAGAGTGAATTCAAAAGAACCATTCATCAAATCAAATCATTGGTGACATAAATGAAGGTCGACAGCTTTGTTCATCACAACAAGCTCACGTTGATTTTCTAGCAACCTTTGAGCCTAGTAGTTTTGAGGATTCCAGCCAAAATGAACATTGGGTAGCAGCTATGAATGAATAATTGGATCAAATTGAGAAGAATAACACCTGGGAATTAGTTCCATGACCAAAAGATAAAAATGTCATTGGGACTAAATGGGTGTTCAGGAACAAATTGAATGAAGATGGGTAGGTTACCAGAAACAAAGCAAGATTGGTTTGCAAAGGCTATGCACAAGTGGAAGGAATTGATTTCGATGAAACATTTGCACCAGTTGCTAGAATGGAAGCCATCCGAATGTTTCTCACCTATGCATGTTCAAGAAAAATCAAAGTCTACCAAATGGATGTTAAGTCAACATTTCTAAATGGAGAATTAGAAGAAGAAGTTTACATCGAACAACCTGAAGGTTTTCTACTATCACAAAAAGAAGACTATGTCTGCAGGTTAAAGAAGGCTCTATATGGTCTCAAGCAAACTCCCAAAGCATGGTATGCTCGTCTTGATGGATATCTACGTCAACAAGGGTTCAAGAAAGGTACTGTTGATAGCAATCTTTATGTACAAATAGATAAAGATAATTTAACAATCGTTGAGGTATATGTGTGTTGTATGGATTAATCTGTCTTGTGGACAAGACCGATCTCCCTAGTGCTAAAAGTATCTAGAAACAAACAGCCAAATAGACTAATCTTTCTCTAAGCATATATGATCTATGAAAATCTCTATATAAGTGTAAAAGACTTACCGTTTGTCCAGTGCTTGTTTGAAGTTGTTGTTATCCCTTGCGCGCTTGAAGGAGTTTCGCTTGTAAACCTACAGTCACAAAAAAGCAAAATATTACATAGCAGCTGTATAGAAATCATCATAAACCATGCTTATCATAGTGATCAAGGAATCTATGAAATAAACCATTGATTGAAAGCTTATTGAGAAAAATGAGTATATTTGTATTAATTTCAAAGAAGAAAATCCTTACAACCCGAGCCTTGATGTTGCACAAGACTTTCCGGGGTCCGAAGCAGGAGTCTCCTTTACTTTGATAAGCTCTACACTCCTCCAACCAATAAAAATAGAGGTATGTAATCTCTCCTCACAAAAGTCTTAGTTAACTGAGTCTAAATCTCAACAACACTTAACTTCAAATATTCCAAAAGCTTGAACTCCCTTTGAGGCTACCTAATGCCTCTTTTTATAGTGGAAAAGAGGAGGTTTTCTGTTCCAACTATGAAGGGATAGAATCCTCCTTCAAAGGGATAAGCTCCTCACATCAAGGGGTTAGCTCCATAAGGTAAGGGATTCATGCACCTCACAAGAGCGGTTCTGCCACCGCAAGATCCATTCTAGAAGCTTCCAGAATTTACTTTAATTGAGCTTTTTGGGATTTACTTGCACCTTTTTAATCTTACAGGGGTCCGCACCTATAACAAAGATAAAGTGCATTCAGGAACACAGGAAAGCTGAACATTGGGTGCGGGACCGCAGGAAAGATAGCCAGAAAGTGCGACACCAAATTTTAGGAGACTTTTAGGAATTTTTTCTGATTTTCAAGGCTTGACATGAGGAACTGATATGTTAGACTTGCAAAAGGGAGAAGTATGATAAATAATGAGCTCATACACACAACAGAATGTCAGGATGACAATTTTCAGTGTAACAAATTGCCCCTTAAAGTGCAAATTCTGGAATAGATGATGCAAAATTCTGTCATATATGAAGAGTGCAGTACTTTATCATTTCAAGGATCATCCTGTGGTCACCCCAGTCAGCACCTGTAAAAACATTCAATGCAAAATATATATGTATACACATCATCACTGAGGTAGGCATTCCCATACTCAGATTAAACTAACTAAAAACTGATTCAACTGTTCTGATACAGGAATGATTTTGAGTACATCACAGTATAGACATGTGTGAACACAGTATGGACGCGGCCATCTGTTTATAAATAGTCCACTGTATAAATGATAACAAAATTCCTTGCAGCATGGGTGGTAGAAAATAGATCCAGGGTCTTGATTTCCGCATTTCGAACTAGTACGATTCTATCCATGCGAATGAATGTGTCGAAGTCGAACATGGTAGAAACCACTTGATTACCAGTCAATGATGTAAACTGTTAACAAGTGTGAGAGTAACCACCAATAATGTCAATGGCTCTCAAAGTACCCAGTACAATCCATGAAATGTGAATGAATGAGCTGAAGTTGAACATCTCACGGAATCATTCGATCGAAGGTCGATGATGTAACCCGTCGTCGAAAGCGAGAAACCTGCCATTAAGGCATGCAGATTTCAAGGTACTGACGATTTCTAGATCAACTTCCCAGATAATGAGTTGTCGTCGATAGAAAGTGATCCGTCGTAGGCAAGCCCACAACACGAAATCATAGATCAAGTTTTGAAAGTATGTTGGCAAGGACTGACTCAGGGATGGTCAAAATGGATGACAAATATTTTACAGATGAATGGTTTATTTGAACTGTCCTCTTGAACACATAATGACACTGCAGATGGCTTGGCGACAATTGACCCAAAGCTAATACCCAGAAACCAGATGAAAAATTTCAATGAGGTTTGATTAACTGTTAGGCAAAGGATTTCCCAACCCAGGTGAATGAAAGTGTCGTGTTCAAGAGTGGTTGACTGAATTTTCGAAGAATCAAAATACAACAAACACGCCCATTTTCCTCTCTTTTCCCCCACCATTTCTGGCAAGTACCTCTTTATTTTTGACAAGCTTGAGGAGGATAACATTTTCTTGTTTATAAGCTCATCCTTCTGATGAGTCCAACTTAGTTTAAGATTCGAACCCTAAGAAGGAGTGGTTCGTTCCTGTTTAAAATTGAACAGGTCCTTTACTGTTAAATTTTAACGAGTCCAGTATAGGAGAAACTCAGTGTTTTTCAATTTTAGGGAGTCAGAAGAAAAAACTTAAGAAAACTCCATGGGTGTAATTTTTCGTAAATTTAGTCTCTCAGGCCCGAAAAAGGATAAAATAATGCGAGAGAGAACTCTATTGACCGTAATTAGTCAACGTATACCTTTTTCGTAAATAGTCCATTTCAGTCCATAAAAGGGGTAAACTTATACTGAAGGGACGATTATTCATTTACTTTATCGAGTTCGAAAAATCAAGTACTCGGCGATTTTTTCATGTTTAGAGAGTCTGAAAAGGGCTTAAAAGAGGACTCCAATGTTTCGCTTTTTCGTGAATTTTTAAAAGAGTCCGAAAAAGTGATAAAAGTATGCTCTTTGTTGAAAAATGATCAATTCTCTTGAAAAATCCAATTTCTGCACAAAAACTTGAAACATTACACATACCTATTTAAGATGAGTAAAAATGCTTCAAAAATACCCTTTTTAAAGTGAAAAATAAATAAATTAAAAATTCATCTATTCGAAAAAACTTATAAAAAGGACTTTTTCAACTTCATTTTTACCGTTCAAGTTCAAAGTGAAAAGTAGAAGCTTTTGGGTAAAAAAGTTCCTGTGAAGATTCTGGAAAATCCATCCATTGAAATCGAGAACCGTCAGGGTCAGGTAATCCGCGACCTCTTAATCTTGCATTTCATCCATTTACAATTCGTTTTTAGGCTTTTAAATTTCATTTTTAAGGGAAAAATATGGTTCAAAAATCGCCCACGGGGGTCCGCAGGTGACACACCTGGTACCTGCGGACCCCGAATTTTTCCTATAAAGAAAAAATTCGTGGGTCCGCACTTTCATTACAGAGCGCATGCGTTCCTACGCATTGTTTACAAAGGTAAAGTGCGGTCCCCGCACATTTAAATTTGAAACTCAAATTTCTCTTTTGTCGCCCAAATTTTTTCAAATTAGATAGTTCTAATGTATCTTTTTATGTATTGTAGGATTAACAAGATGTTGATTTGGAGAGAACGTGAACAAGAGGACATGGATGACCCCACAATGCTCCATATGCCCATAATGAAAGCATTAAGAGCGTGCAATTTATATAAATTCTGGGCCATCCAAGGCATGAGAGCATAGGTAGAGCTCCTGACATGGCTGGTAAACAGGTGGAACATGCAGGACCAATGTTTCATTATTGGCGGCCACCGGCTCGAAATCGAGCTGGAGGACATTTATTTTCTGATTGGTTTGTCCAAGAGGGGTGAACAACTCTCCTTGTTTGGGAATAGGCCAGGTGGCCAGACTGTCGCTAGTCTTCGGCAAGCATTCGGTAATGATGAAGCAGACACCAGGGACAAACAGATTGATATAAAAACTATCATCCGTCCCGAGCTGAAAGTTATTGCATTTACTGTTACCAGGCTATGCGGGAGTGCAGCATTGCATGTAGCTACCAGTTCTCAGATGCGCATTGCTATGGACTGTTTTCGCGGCACCATTTTCAACTGGTGTGACGCTGTGTTGGCTAATGTAAAAGGCCAACTAACTAGAGAGAAAAATGGGAAACTGAATAACTTTGGATATGGATCCATCGTCATCTCCTTTTCTCTAGAGAGGATTCTGATGCTAGCTCCACAGAGTATCCCTGTTGATGCCGGTCGACTTAGAGAACCTAGAATGGTTCGTTGGTTCGCACTGATGGCCCATCACGGTATTGAGGGCGCTGAGATCGTTCGATTTACTTCTTCATATTTTCATTGGCTGGATCGCCAACTTTTTGTCATAGAGGACTTTCCATACGCCGGGATAGATTTTCGCGGCGACCGAGAGATGACTCTCCCAGTAGGGGAACAGTGGGATGACTCAGGTAAAAAATATTTCTTCAACAGTTTCTAAGTTCTAATTTTTTTTTTTTTTTTAAATCGTCTTGAAAATTAATAACCAAAAGTTTTTTGAATACAGATGTGGGCCCACAGCGACCATCCCATCTCCAACCTTATGAAAGAAGACAACCAGTTGCAGCCGCACCAGCGCCAGCAGGCCAATCAGTAGAAATCTTGACTGATTTAGAGCATCATCTAGAGCCTTTGACTCTAGATATTTCGGAGACAGACATAGATGACATTCCACTCAGATTGCAGAGATACATGATTGGTGTTCCAGGACCTTTTAGGAGTTTCTTGTGCAGGGTGGCTCGGGTAGTGGTTTCTTATCATGATCACCATCAGTGATGGGATGATCGTGTTGTAGACTCATATTTTTGACTTTTTGTGTTATCATTTGCCGATCATAAGGTGTTTCCAACCTATGATCGAAGACGATGTATATTTTTTGAAAATACTTCTATCCTATGATATATATCACTATTTACCGGCTATCTGCGTACATTTTATGAATGTTGTTTGTTTTACTATTTTGATCACTGCAAATGTCGATTTATCATACTAGAAGCAACTACGTCTGCTAATGTATTTAAATGTCTTGGAATATGTTGATATTCAATGTAGTCAAATTCACATTCCAAGAGACGAAATCTTAAAAATAACCATAACAACACTGGATTTCTAATGGCATAAACCCTGTTAAGCTGTAATACAAAAAGTTCAGAATCCAACCTCACAATCAAAATCCGAATCCCAAATGATATGGACTCAGATAGTAACTCAATCACTGCACTATACTCGGCAATGTTATTCGTTGTTTGACCAAGGCTTACCCCATGCATGGAAACTAACTCGTCAGAGTGTGAATAAATAACCCATGCTACGGAAGAAATGTTCCGTGTACTACGATAAGCACCATCAGCAAAACCAATGTAGGTTTGAAGAGACGTCGACATCTGCAATATCAAGAGTAAAACTCAGATAAGCAGGAATAGTGATAAAACACACTTATAAACTAGGCACACCTTTCTAATCTAAGACACACCATCAGTAAAGAAATGTAACCTAAAAAATAAAATATATCCATACCAGTTTTAAGCATAATATCGCTTCAGACATAACCCATTTCTGGGCTTATCTAAAGGGATACCATCAAAATCTATCAGCTCATAGGCCCCTTTTGCCAGCTTTCGCTTAAAAATGAAAGGACCATGCCACATGGGCACGAATTTCCCAGCTCCTAGCTTATCGTTGGTTTGATCATAAACTAAGACTAGGTCTCCTTCTGAAAAATTTCGAGGGGTAACACTTCTATCATACTGAGCTTTTACTCTTTTGACATGAGCCTCATTTTCTATTGCAACGTTTCTCCGATTTTCATCCAATTGAGCCAAGTACAAAAAACGTTTCTCCTCTTCAGACGTAGCTGGGAGTAACTCTATGGCTAATTTCAAAGATGGAATTTCGCATCCAATCGGCAACACAGCTTCCAAACCGTAAACGAGTTGAAAGGGAGTGAAACCAGTTGATGTTTTGACTGAGGTTCGATATGCCCAAAGTGCTGAAAATAACATGGAATGCCAATTCATCTTGTGAATACCAATAATTCATCTAATCATGGTGACTAAACCCTTATTTATGGCTTCGACCAGACCATTGGCTTGCATATAATATGGAGTGGAACTATCGTGGCGCAGGCCAAGCTGTTCTGTCAGTTCATTCATCATGACGTTCCGAAAATGGCTTCCATGATCATTAATAATGGCTTGAGGAACACCAAACCTAGCAATTATGTGATTAAATACGAAAGTTGCAGCAATCTTGCCGTCAGCCGAAAATGTAGGCATCGCCTCGGCCCACTTAGTAAAATAATCTACTGCTAAAATAATATAGGCATGCCCCCCGGCCGAGTGAGGGTTACATGTAATAAAATCAATACCCCATTTTGCGAAAGGACCAAAAACAATTATGGGATGAAGAGGAGCAGGTGGCGCGTGCATCTTACGATCAAAAAGTTGACAATTGTGGCATTTTCGGACCGCATAAATACAATCTTTGAATAATGACGGCCAGAAATAACCAGCGCGCAATATCTTTTGGGTTGTGGCATACCCAGACATATGACCGCCACATGCTCCAGAATGGCAGTCATTTAAAACCTTTTTAGCTTCTTCATAAATAAGACAGCGTCGGAAAACAAAATCCACTCCACGACGATAAAGTGTATCACGAATAATATTATACTGTTAGGATTGGAAACGTATCTTCCGGCGCTGAGATCGTGAGATTTCAGGCCGAAAAGATTGGGTTTGGAGATAAACGATAATATCTCCATACCATGGATCCAGAGTACTAATAAGAAACAGAGATTCGTCGGCAATGGGCTGCTCTGCCATAGTTTCAGTATCAGTAGAGGGGAAATCACACATTAGTTCCGAAAAGACCAAGGATTTCTTCGCTTTGGATTTTTCAAATTCCAAGTCGAATTCCTGCAGGATGAATATCCATTTGGAATACTTGCCCCCTAGCAATTGTTTAGTAAAAATGTACATCCTAGGGTTGCAATCAGAAATTACCGTAGTTTTGCGTAACAATATGTAATGTCTAAATCGTTGGACAGCTTGAATAGTTGCCAAAGCCAATTTCTCCACATGCGTATACTTAATCTCGATCGGATGCAGATTTCGACTAAGATAGTAAATCACATGTTCAATATGAGATTCGTCTTCCTGAACTAACACCATCTAAATGATGGAATGAGAAGCGGCGAGATATAAAATATAATCCTGGTTGTAGTTGGGAGGATGCAATAACGGTGCATGGGTCAACGCATTTTTAAGTGCATCAAAAGACTGATCAGCGATCTCATCCCAAAAGAATGGAATGTTCTGTTTTAGAAACTGGGTAAAACCTTTTGTAAGATTGGCGTAGTTAGGAATAAATCGACATAAAAAGTTTTCTTTCCCCTGCAAACTTTGGAGTTGGCATAAAGTCGAAGGAGGTGGTAATTTGACAATAGCTTCGACCTTTCTACGGATCGACGCGAATACTTGCTTTCGAGAAAAAAAATCCCAGTAAATGACCCAAATCAACACAAAAAACACATTTGTGTGGATTCAGCCGAATTCGATAATGACGACATCTCATAAAGATAGCACGTAAATGTGTGAGATGGTCAGCCCTGCGTGATGAATGAGCAGGTAAATCATCGAGATACGGTTGCACAATGTGCTTAATGTAATGAAACGCATAAGAAATTTCCCTTTGAAAAGTTGCTCCAGCGTTCTTCAATCCAAAAGGTAGTTTGCAATAAGCAAATGTCCCCCACGGACAAACGAAAGCTGTTTTTGGCTGATCAGCAGCGAGTATGTTTATTTGATTATACCTTGAAAAGCCATCCGTAAAGGAAAACATTTCACTGCCGGCACAATCATCGATTATTTGATCGATATAGGGAGTTGGATAATTTTCTTTAGGACAAGCTCGATTGATATCCCTATAATTGATACATACTCGTATCGTTCCTTGTTTTTTAGTCACAGGAACAATATTAGATACCCAATCCGTTAAAGGAATTGGATAAATGAAACCTACACGAAGTAATTTTTCAACCTTTGCTTTGATAGCAGCAGCTTTTCTAGGATGCATCTGACGTAGACGTTGACGGACAGGTTTGGCATCTGGGTAAGTCTTGATTTCATGTACAACAATTGATGGATCAATTCCTGGCATTTCTTCATAGGACCAGGCAAACACATCAGGAAATTCTTGAAATAGGGCTTTATAAGTTTGAATTTCTTCTTCAGTACAAGAAGCACCTATATGAATGTTTTCAATTATTCCAGGTTTTACTAAAATGTCAATTGGAATCGTTCGAGAAATATTTTCCAAATTTAACTCAGAATCAGGATTTTTCAATGGATTCTACGGTTCTTTCACATATTCAGCAGTAAAAATTGAAGCAAAAGCATCTTCAAAATGATCTAGTTCAGGTAAAAACGAAGATCGGTGATGTAGATCTTCCCATGGTAAATCATCAACAAACAATAATTCATGAATCTGCTCATCAGTATGAACAAGTTCAGGAAATGACATTGTAGCTAAACTAGATATAGAAAGTGATTCCTCATGGATCCCATTCACTGGATCAATTTCGGTTGAAGTGGGGTCGGAAAATGACTGTACAGCCTGATATGCAAGTTCAAATGGACTCAAATGCATCACGCCATCAATTGAATCTAACTCGGATTCGGAAGGTACGATCCAAGGATCATCAAACATAAGAGAGTCTGACGAAATCATATGAATAGTTGCTACAGAAGGCGATACGTTAGGAGGAGGAATGGAAAGAGTTCCTATCAAACCAGAATCTTTAAGAAAATCTACTCCAACATCCTTGTACGGGATAGCTGCTTTACCAACATGCTGGATTGTTTCTGTAGAGGCTGGGTCGGAAGAAAAATAAGTTAACTAACCTATTGTAACGATCCTTCCTTGATATGGAAATTTAATGAGTCGGAAGACCAAAGAAACAACAACAGTCATAACGTAAGACCAACTACGACCCAGAAGAAGGTTGTAATCAAGAGGGGCATCAACCACTTCCACATCTAGATTTACGATTTTACCTTCAACCCCTATGGGTAAATCCTGCAAAATACCAAAAGGGTGGAAACCTCGACCATCAAAATCCTTAAGAATCGTCGGAGATTGGTTCAGTGTAGGAGAACCAAGTGATTTCCAACACTAAATCGACATAATACACGTTGAAGCTCCCTCATCAATCACATTCCGATAGATCGGTCTGTTTTTTACTGTCACCGGAATCTGGAAAGCCATTTGGTGAGGTAGGCGAGGTGTACTATTTTCTAGATCAAAGATTATAAGATTAGAATCATGAATATCAACAGCTCCTATGGCAGACAAAAGCAATTTACGCTGTGCTGGGCATGATTGCAGCACTTCCAAAGCCGACATCGCTGAAGGAGAAATAGCTAAGTCCTCAACAATGTTGTAATTCTGAGCAGCTCTCACATGTGGATTGAAAGCTGATTTATGAAGAACACCTTTAGCAGGCAGTTTTATTATTAAGTCTGGATTGGGTTTCTCGATCTATAGCGGACCAGAAACAGGAGGAGGTGTATTTTATGTATTTGTATTAGAAGATTCTGCTTCTTTACCATCAATAGGATTCTTAGTACCATAATCTTGCAATCGCGTCGCAATCCTTACATGAGACATCATCAAAATGGGCTCTTCTGAAGCAGTCGAGGTAGAACCAACCATCTTACTATCTTGAGTCAGAAAGGGATCCTTCAAGACAACAGGTTGTGAACCTTTGACGAATTTCGCAACCTCGGCCCGATGTGGGCATTCTTTAGTAAAATGATCTTCATCGCAAATGTAACAAGGATAACGTGGTTTACATTTTTCGTCATTGGATTCATTTTTATTAGCTTTTTCTTTCGAATTCTTTTTGTTTTTATTCTTCCCTTTATTTTTACTACCGGATTTAGATTTAGCTGTAGATGTCTCTACAACATGAATATCAGCAGAAACTTCGGGGGAAGATTCTCCTTTCGGAGAATCAGGTAAAGTTATAATTGGAGAAGAATTCTTTGAAGATTTCTGCTTACTTTTATTATTGACCATACCAATCATACCGTCAGCGGCATGAGACCCTGAAGGAGCAGCAGCTATTTGACCTTGTTTTGGAAGGTCTAGGATTTTTTCATGTAAAGTACCTGACTGCATGTAAACGAGGTCAAGGTACTGAGCTTGAGCAATTACTTGCTCTTCAGTAACAACACCAGCCTTAGCTACATCTTCAGTAATCTTGGGTAACAATGATTTAACAAACCATTCCGCCAAAATTTGATCTGGAATATAAACTTTCACCAAACGTCTCCTACGTCGCCATTCATGAATATGATAAGAAATATACGTAGACATGGATTGTTTCAGCGAAGTTAATAATTCGGTGCCATTGTCGTATCTGAACGACAACTGAAAATTAGTCAAGAAGGTAGTTGCTAATTGACTGAAATTATGAAACGAGCCTCGTGGTAACTCAATGTACCATTTGGTTGCAAGACCAATAAGAGTTCTTTGGAAAAGACGTAAGCGAATCGAATCATCAATGATTGAATTAGACGCACACCAAAGGTGATAAGTCATGACGTGATTTGATGGATCCTCTCCTGACTTACCTTCGAATTTTGGTATATCACTGGGCAACTAATGCGGCATTGGCGGCCAGTACTGATAATAGAAAATTGGATCATTTGTAAGGCACATCAAATCAGGTAAATCCAAATTTGTGATAAATGGTAACTGATGGTTAGGGTCACGAAAACCTTGAGTAGCCAAAGCAGTTCCAGGAGGTGGATACCCAGGATAACTAGGAATCGGATTAGCATTAGGAATTGTATAACCTCCTGGAAAACCAAGATTAATTGGACCAAACTGGGGTTGTTGAGGCTGTTGATAAGTATAGCAAGGGTACGGTTGATACGTGAATTGCGTTGACTTGTGACAACTGTACTTGTACTGGCTTGTCCCATAGGCATCTGAACCGAAGTCTGAACCGAAGATCCTGACTGGGGTACAGAGACTTGAGGGATTTTCACGGATGCAGGGATAGACGAAATCGGGGTTACAGATACTCCAGAAACAGGTGTTACAAGTTGAACAGACGTAGCAGCTGTTGCAGCAGTTTGAGGCGGAGTCTTAGGTGAACTAGGACCAGCCTGCTGAACAGGACCAGGTGCAGGAGTTTGAATAGTAGGCTGGACAGGTTGCTGAGTTGGACCAGTAATTAAAGGTTGTCTAGGTTGATAAGGCAACTGCACATTAGGCTGCATAGGTTGTTGATATTGGGACAGATCCCACACCATATTCATTCCGGGGTATTGTCCCGCAGAAGGTTGAACGTAAGGACCATAACCTGGTTGAACGTAGGGTTGATAAGTAAGTGGTACATTTCCGGCTCCTTGAATAGATGGCTGACCAGAAGGCTGTTGGAAACCTTGAATTGGGTACTAACCTTGAGGTTGATAACCCTGAGGTGCGTACTGAAGCTGGGGTTGATAAGGACCCTGAGGAGCATATTGAGTTTGGGGTTGAACTTGGGGCATATACTGTCCTGAAGGTTGATACCCTTGAGGTGTGTACTGTCCTTGGGGTTGTCCCCCAAAATAATATGATTCCACAGTTTTTCCTGGGAAAAGGTTACCTTGAGGTTGCCCCCCAGGCGGTAACTGACTTCCTAAAGGTTGCCCCCCAGGCGGTAACTGGCTACCTAAAGGTTGCCCCCAAGGCGGTAATTGACTACCTTGAGGTTTCCCCTCAGGCGGTAACGGATTTCCCTGTATTGGCCCTCCAGGCGGTAACTGACTGCCTTGAGGTTGAGGATTCAGACTATTACCAGACATCATATAGATTTGTGCTGCGTTTGACATTTCAGTTTTAATACCACTATTACCAGATGACAACATTTTTTCGATGGATTGAGGAGCTGCTCCCGAGAAAGTACCAGACAGAGCCTGATATCCTGAAGGAACAGAAGGACCACCGTGTAAAAATGATTCCGGTGTCTGGGAAAACATGGATGACTCTCTGGCCATAATGGATGGTGGATAGTAACCTCTAGGTGTAGGATGAAATGGAACTCGAGGTGGAGAAAAAGCAAGACCCGGATTCTCTAAAAAGTTTGTTAAGGATAGATACCAAGCACTAGTTCGAATAGGGCTATAGAAAATAGATTCACGCTCCCTAAGATTTAAGGATTGAGGGGATTCGGGAAGAGATATATCTTTGTCTAGATTAGTAAGTTCTTCAATGGAAATAAGACCAGCTGGAAGATCGTCAGTGACAATATTTCTTACCCTAGGTGAACCAAGATCACTAGAAGTTGGTGAAATAAATCTTGAGGATGTTTCCAAAATAGAAGGTTCAGTTTCAGGTTCAGAGATTTCAGGTTTGTCAGCCAGTTCACTGGAAGCAGGAATACTACCAGTAACTTCAGAAACTAAAATCGGTTCTTGAATGTATTATGTTGTAGGTATTTGATGATCAAGATGGAAAACTATGGATGAACTTCCAATTTCTGTTGATCTAATCCTACCACTACTGGATGATACTAGAGCATGAAGCCCTTCAAGAAGACTTGGTGAATATTCAGAGGGTTTCCCTTGTAGTCTCTGGGATTGTCTCGGCAATTCCACCACGATTAAATATTAACTAATCACACGCAAAAAAATAAAATTTCAATGAAAACACCTAAAGTCTCTAAAGAAACAGACAGCTGAATCACACGCTTAAAAATCTAAGAGTTCAAACCACACACAAATAGTAACTTTTCGTACTAAAAACACTAGTTGGTGATGAAATCCAACTTAGTAGAAATTTAACATAGAAAGGGCGGTTGGAACAGTTACCCCGACAACCTGCTTAATGAAACAGACTGGCACAAGTTTCCTCACAAAACCATCTCATGTGAAGAGAACCCCCCAGAAATTCCAAGTGAGTCTAGTCGACGTCTGCTCCAGGTACAGTGAGATCTTTCCTTCACTGTCACCTTAGGAAATAATCTTAAGATAATGGACACTAAGGTTACCAGCAGTAACAAATATAACTGGGGGAACAGTCTACGATATGATTTCACGTGCAAGGGCAGAGTAGCAAGCTCAATCCCCTTGAAGGCTCCTCGACATGGTTAATCTGAGGTTTACCGACAAGTGACCCCAGGCTCCTCGACAATGGTTAATCTGAGGTTTACCGTTTGTAATACGCGCAAAATCTTCTATCTTCCCGAATGAAACAGAATTTATTGTTTCAAAGGTTCGGACATGATCTCGTGATTGACTTCTTTAAGAGAAGCTTCCCAGATTATGCAAATTACAATTGGATTTATCTCCTACCACAAGATTTGTCTACTTGTTTGTTTTTACTACCTTGGAGAGTTAACTACTCCCTACTCCAAGATACTAGCCTAAGCTATGTTGGTGATAAGAGCCCTAGAAAATAAAAGATTGCTAAATGAATTTTAATTAAGCGTTACTTTTAAGAGCTGTTTCTTAAGTCAATGGGTGCGAAAATGAAACTCTGATGGTGTGAAGACTCGATTTCCAAAAGACACTAAAAATGCACCTAAAAATGATAATCAGATTGTTTTCTTTCAATGAAATTCTAATTAAGGAAAAGTTAGAGAATGCAACTCTTTTAATAAACAATTCCTTATTTAAACATAAAAAACAATTGAAAGAAACTATTTTTGTCTTTTCCAACAAATTATCAAAGCTCACAATAAAAATCCTTTCACTTTCCAAAAACTTGAAGCTACAAAACAATTTTCCTTCAAAAGAAATCTAGAAATTTTAAAAGCACTCAAAACTACAAAACTAATTTCGAGATCTACAAAGTTTAATAGCACTTAAAACTACAAACTTTAATAATCTGAATGAATAGAAGCTTTAAGATTTTTTTTTTTGAAGAATGTTTTTACTTAGTCGTTCAGCAAACTAAGGATCTATTCGTCCAGAATAACAAACAGATCAAAAACACTCAATTATGTTTCTATTAAAAATGAAACTCAAAAACCAATAACAAAGTTTCTTTTCGAAGATTTGCAAAGAAACAGGTAACTCTATTTCTCAATAAAGAATGATTTCACAATTAGGTCAGATCCAGCAAAAATACCAAAAAGACCACGGTAATCTGAGGTACTTCTAAGTGTCAAATGCTTCAAATCGTTACAAATACCAAGTTAAATGCAATCCAAAATGCAAAACTTCTAGAAAATCATCAAAACACCAAGACTGCTGAGATTTATTAACAGAAAGCTTTTGACAGAAACAATCATCAATCTGTGCAGAAAACAAAAACTGAAAGTCAAAATCAAGATAAACTAAAGAAAGAAATCTAAATTTTTTCAAAACTTTAACAGGGTCCGCAGGCTCCAAGATGTCACAGGTGCGGTCCCGTACTGTTTACACAAGAAAAGTGCGAAACTTCCCGCACTGTGAAAACAAGGCAAAGTGCGGTCCCAGGAAAAACTAGAGAAAAAATTAAAGGATTTCAAAATTTTCAAAAACAGAGAAAACCTAAGCTACCCAGGAAAATTTCAATCAATCAAAAACCAAGAAAAACGTTTCCTCAAATCAAAATAAAAGAGAACCAAAAACAACAAGTTCTTTCCCCAGCGAAGTCGCCAATTTGTTGTATGGATTAATCCGTCTTGCGGACAAGACCGATCTCCCTAGTACTAAAAGTATCTAGCAACAAACAGCCAAATAGACTAATCTTTCTCTAAGCATATATGATCTATGAAAAGTTCTATATAAGTGTAAAAGACTTACCGTTTGTCCAGTGCTTGTTTGAAGTTGTTGTTATCCCTCGCACGCTTGAAGGAGTTTCGCTTGTAAACCTGCAGTCACAAACAAGAAAAATATTACATAGCACCTGTATAGAAATCATCATAAACCATGCTTATGATAGTGATCAAGGAATCTATGAAATAAACCATTGATTGAAAGCTTATTGAGAAAAATGAGTATATTTGTATTAATTTCAAAGAAGAAAATCCTTACAACCTGAGCCTTGATGTTGCACGGGACTTTCCGGGGTCCGAAGCAGGAGTCTCCTTTAATTTGATAAGCTTTGCACTCCTCCAACCAAGACAAATAGAGGTATGTAATCTCTCCTCACAAAATTCTTAGTTAACTGAGTCTAAATCTCAACAGCACTTAACTTCAAATATTCCAAAAGCTTGAACTCCCTTTGAGGCTACCCAATGCCTCTTTTTATAGTGGGAAAGAGGAGGTTTTCTATTCCAACTATGAAGGGATAGAATCCTCCTTCAAAGGGATAAGCTCCTCACATCAAGGGGTTAGCTCCATAAGGTAAGGGATTCATGCACCTCACAAGAGCGGTTCTGCCACCGCAAGATCCATTCTAGAAGCTTCCAGAATTTACTTTAATTGAGCTTTTTGGGATTTACTTGCGCCTTTTTAATCTTACAGGGTTCCGCACCTATAACAAAGATAAAGTGCATTCAGGAACGCAGGAAAGCTGAACATTGGGTGCGGGACCGCAGGCAAGATAGCCAGAAAGTGCGACACCAAAGTTTAGGAGACTTTTAGGAACTTTTTCTGATTTTCAAGGCTTGACATGAGGAACTGATATGTTAGACTTGAAAAAGGGAGAAGTATGAGTAATAATGAGCTCATACACACGGCAGAATGTCAGGATGACAATTTTAGGCCGATTTCTCGCTTATTCATGTTCAATAAAAATCAAAGTCTACCAAATGGATGTTAAGTCGGCATTTCTGAATGGAGAATTAGAAGAAGAAATTTACATCGAACAACCTGAAGGTTTTCTACTATCACAAAAGGAAGACTATGTCTGTAGGTTAAAGAAGGCTCTATATGGTCTCAAGCAGGCTCCTAGAGCATGGTATTCTCGTCTTGATGGATATCTACATCAACAAGGGTTCAAGAAAGGTACCGTTGATAGCAATCTTTATGTACAAATAGATCAAGATAATTTAACAATCGTTGAGGTATATGTGGATGATATAATATTTGGTAGCAATGATGATCGACTAAGTAAGAAATTTTCTACAAAGATGCAAAGTGAGTTTGAGATGTTTTTACTTGGTGAGCTGAAATATTTCAGGGCTTCAAATATCTCAACAAGAGAAAGGAATATTTATATGTCAAGCCAAGTACATCAAGGAAATGCTTAAGAAATTCAAAATGGAAGATTGCAAACCCGTCCTTACTTCGATGGTAACAGGTTGCAAATTGAGCATAGAAGACTCATCTAAGGATGTGGATCAGAGGTTTTACAGATCTATGATTGGTAGTATTTTATATATAATAGCCTCTCAGCCAGATGTTATGCAAGTAGTTGGACAAGTAGCAAGATTCCAAGCAGCACCAAAAGAATCACATATTATTATCGTCAAAAGAATTCTTTGATAGCTAAAGGGCACAGAAGAATATGGCTTGTGGTATCCCAAGGGTAACAATGTCATTATTCAATCCTTTACAGATGCACATTGGGCAGGAAGCATTGATGATCATAAGAGTACTAGTGGAGCAACATTCTATCTAGGTGGTTGTCTCGTATCATGGTTGAGCAAAAAGAAAACTTCGATATCGTTATCTACAGAGGAAGAAGAATACATTGCAGCAGCATCATCTTGTACTCAAGTCCTTTGGATGAAACAAACTTTACAAGATCTTCAAGTACAATTCAGTGAGCCTATTCCCATATTCTATGACAACACTAGTGCCATCAACATCTCCAAGAATCCTGTCATGCATTCAAAAACAAAACACATTCCGATAAAATATCATTTTGTTGGAGAACAAGTCACTGAAAAGAATATCAAACTTGAGTATGTTTGTACAAAAGAAAAAATTGATCATAACGTCACTAAACCTTTACCTCTTGAAGCATTTGAATATCTTCGTCAAAACCTTGGGATTTTCCCAAGTTCTCATTAGATTACAGGTCTGCAGGATGTTTGTGTGTCAGGGGGAGTGGAAGTGTGTACAGGTCCGTAGGATGGTTGTGTTTTAGGGGGATTTACCCTTTTCCATTGATGTCAAAGGGAGAGAGAATGTTGTAGGAAGAGGTTTCATGATCGCAGGGGGAGTACTTGTGTTGACATCAATGCCAAAGGGGGAGATTGTTGATCAGCGGTTGTCATTGATGTCAACCCAAGCAGCACCAGGGGCTAACCCAATATTGCATGGGATTTTTGACCTACCAAATTAATATATTTTGGGTCAATAATTCTTTTTATGGTTTCTACTTGTCGACATGTTTCTGTTGATATATGGCATGCCATGTAATTCTTTCACTATTTCTACATATTCATGTTTCGAAGTTTTTACTCCTCAGCTAGTGGGCTAAAACTTTGGGTTGGGGCATGGGTCATTGAAAAGTAATAATTAATATTTTTTAAGCTCCTAAATTCCCTCCCACGTTGACTTGTTGAAGCCCCTCTCAACTTAAGAATTTATATAAATTTTGATCCTCATTTCCTCCTTAGGCAAGGGATTCGGCCACCTGAAACAGGTCATCGTGGAATTTTCGCTCTAAATTTTTTTCTACGAAGGTTCAGAGGCTGAAATTTTTATGAGGAAAATCCGAAATCCTAAGGAAGTTGTAGTAAAAAATTCAGATTAAATTGAGCAACATGTTTGGAGATATGATCTGTGGAAGTCAGGGTTTTTGTAGGCTCCTGAAATTCATCTCAAAGAAGTGACCTTGGTAAATTTGTCATAACTCTCTCTCTGAGTATCTGATTGGATATCCATAAAAAGTGGAAAATAGTGCACATTATTTACTTTGTGCTCTATCAATTTTAGAGCCAAATGAAGAAACAGTGACACGTGGCATGCCGTACAAGTACGCTCTTCTGAAACAGTCCATAATTAGGGCATTGTGAGAGATTGGGTATAAATATTTCTTCAAGAATCCAAATTGGGTCAGACTGATGGCATTGGAAAGATGACTTAGATGAATACTACATGACCAAAAATCAGATATTGAGGATCTGAAATGACAGAGATACACCAGATTCAATATCGAGCTCCTAGAAGGCAATAAAAAGCTATATCATGTGTTGTCAAGGGTTGCAAAGGACCAGTATTTCTACTGCAGAACAACAAAGCAAGGTGCAGCAGAGGGTAGCATGAAAAGAGCAACATCCAAGGTGCGCAGAGGGTAGCATGGAAAGAGCAGTTAACTAAGGTATAAAAAACAACAAAGAATCTCATCATGAAGTTCTCATGTGCTGTGACTGCATACAATCATTGTAAAGGTATCATTGTACTAAGTCATTGTAAATACATTATTGTAAAAATTGTACTAGTGTCTTTCTACCAAGGGTTGAAGAGGTAGTGTTGGGAGGTCTAGGATCATCATTAGGTGGTTGTGTCAAATTTGGGGTTATGGTCTAGTATATATTTTTCTTCTACATCATTCTATAGCATTGTAAAGTGGACCATTTTCCCTTGTACGGGAGTCCATTCTTCTTTTATTCTTCTATAGGGTGGTAGGGTGGTGCTAGGGTGAGTTATAGCTCATTGGGTGTTGGGGCATCCATTCAATTGACTACTGAAGAATCTTGGGCATTGGAGCATCCATCCAGTGGAAGCTGGAGAAGAATGCTTTTCTAGATTCTAGGAAGTTGGAGCTTTATTTTCAATTGGAGTTGAATATTAAAGAATTATTAGAAAAGAATTAGGTGGTTTTTATCCCTGAGTGGGTTTCCACCTTAAAACGGCCCCGAAGGATACACCGCTTTAGGTTAACGCAGACGCGAAGATGGAATAATCACCAAGCTTGCATTAATGCATTGATCAAAAATACATCGAACCAGTTCTCAACAAAGCTTAATAACCAAATTTGATGTTTTACAGAAGATTACATAAAACGTATCTTATCTCACCATTCTCAAACTAACAGTACTTGTCTCTTTTTATAAAAACGATGGCGGAGATGTCCAAGCAACTAGATAAGTAAAGCAGCGATCCCTCAGGATCTTCGATCCTGAGGGATTCGCCAAACTGTTAACTCTTCATCCTGTCTTTGCTATTGCGCGGAGCTGGTGTCCTCTCCTTCTTTCCCGAGCCGATTCACTTTGATCTGTTTCCCTATGTTTGCGTTCGGTTCTCGTCCAGAGAGACAGCAGTTATCTCCACTTTGTTCTTTCCTTTAGAGAGGCAACTCTTCGTTTTCTCCTTTTCCTGTATAGAAAATAACCATTATTAGTGGCTAAGTTATGCACATCGATTCTCACATGTTTTGTTATAGTTCCTTATTACTTTCCAAATTCATGATACAAAAGGTTCACAAATTCTATTAAAAAGTCATTAAAGTAATCATCAAAATCATACCTTTTTAGTACTCCACACTCTTGTTTGCCGCTATCATTGTGCACAAACACCGATAATAATTGAAGATTAACTAATGCTCTAATTGAAAGGAATATTGATTCATCCCCCTCCCTCGCATTTCAACACAAAGAGCAGGAGTTTGGATAACTAACATTGAGAAAAATCATGCATAAGGCCATGC
>JAXQQM020059855.1:0-43470 GCA_034641835.2 Pinus albicaulis
TTTCAGTGCCTTGGATGATTGCCTGAATTAAGCTAGTCAAAGGTTTTTTTGAACAATGAAAACAGAGATTAGGAAAACTTTCCAACCTCTAGAAGTTGGAAGCTGTAACCTTTTTCCCTCAGGTTTATCAAGTTGGAAGCTGTATCTGTATCCTTCTTCCCTCAGGTTTATCAAAATGATTTATAAAGTTTCATTACAAAATAAACCCAATTAACAAATATTTGAAGATGCTTTGTGCTTTGCCATTTTTTAAAGATTTAATTTACATAGCTAATTATAATATAACAAAAGGTATTTAGTTTTTGAAAAATATTTGAAGCACTATGCAAGTAGTTAAGGAACAACAGATAGCTTCAGGGAATCCTGTGTACATAAAGTTCTGAGCCATGATAGCAGAAGCCTTTGCAGGGGAAGCAGGTACTACCCATATGTATGTTAGTTAAGGGCATGGCTCGAGCAACCAGCTTCACCTCCAATATCAAGCTGGGTAGCGCTTTGCTCCATATAAATTAACATCAACAGCAAAAAGTTTACTAGTCATGTAAACTTGAAGAAAAAATAGTACCTAATTGAAAACCCTAGATTCATATAAAATATCAGTTGCAGTACCTCCTCTGGACGACGGTGGATGGTGATATCTGATTTTGGCAGCTGCCCTGTATGGACCTTCAAAATCCCTCACAATGAAACCCTCGCTTTCCTTCTTCGCAGCAATAGTCTAATCACTGGGTCTGATGGTAACGAGCGTTGCACCCTGAATCACGGTGCCACCGGAAAGCTCCAAAGACGGAGCATACCTCAATTTTATATTCAGGGCCAAGACTTGTGTTCTATTTGAATATGGCGAAGCTGCCAGGGGTTTATCCCTAAACCCACAAAGTTGTTCTCTTCCCATACAGAGAGTCCCCTGGCCGTCTGCATCAATCAGAACCAACCTCTGAAGAGTGGGATGGTCATGAATAATCTCTTTCAGTAAGTAATGCCATGTCGAAGCCGCAATCAGGGAGCTTATGGTCGACACGGCTCTCAATTTCAGCCAGTCGTTTATGTAAAATAAGTCGGGGATACTGCCATTATCGTCCTCTAATCCTTCCATACCTTCAGAATCATCATCGGGAACTAACTGTGTTTTTTTCTAAAACCACTTTTCAAACCTTATTCAGGACTGAAGCAGCCCCAAAAATTACACAGCTCTCCAAAGTACTCCCAAATTCTGCCTTCCATTTCAACATAACACCATCTTCGATGCCCATCTCTCCGCCTGGAAGCTCAATTCTGAGATGTTGAACTTCCTTAAAAAATTTCAAGACCTCTGCTGGAGAGTGATGGGAAACTTCAACTAAAATAGTCTTCATAGGGCCTATAAAATGTTATAAAGCTTGCAGGGGCTTAACAATGCTTCCTATCATGAACCTAAAAGGGTGACCGAAAATTCCCTTACCTCTGGCGTTAAGACCGCCGTCTTCACCAGACATCACGCAATCCACCTTTACTATGGCATTCTTCACTTGCAACACCAGGGAGTTGAAGCGAAATCAATGGCTTAAAATAATGACAGAATACCGTTTTGGAGCGATCGTGTAGAGAATAATGCGGAGATTCGTTCTGTGATGAGGAGGTAGTTAGTTACCCAGGTGTCATTTTTTTAAACCAGGAACATGTGTCCGGTTCAGATTAAAAGTGTTGACGATGAAAAACTTGATCTCTTTCATAAGAGAAGGCCTATCGGCCTAATGACACTCCAGTCAACTGAAGTAAACTTGAACTAACTATAACACCTTGCAAACAATGCATGACAGCTAACCATAGAAATAACTGTAATGACACCTAACAATGAAACAGTTAGATAATATCTCAACTCACCAATCAGATATCTCTTTGAATAACATCTTCTCCCCAGCAAAATCTCTTCGTATACTGTATTCTGCCTTGTTGTGTCTCTGAATATTCTATATATATTGAATCTGAAAAGCTACGATGCTAATAATAAAGGAAAAAGAAAAGGATAAAATGAAAAATAACGCATAAAGAATATAACCAAGTCATAATATTTAACCTTTAGATCGATCTAAATAGATTGAAAAATAAAAATATAATAAAAGAAACATAGAAACCTATAATAAATATAATTTATAATTTTTTTAAATAGAAGTTATTAATTTTTTTATGATAATTTATTATTATTTTGGAAAAATGTTATTAATATTTTTAGTTTTTTATTTTTATTTTTATTTTTTTTTAAGGATAAAAAGTAAATTATAGAAAGAAAAATAAATTGTCAATGAAATTATTAAAAAACAAATTAATGCATAGACACAAAATCTAAATCACTAATGACTATTTACTATTTTGGAACTTGTTATTAATATTACTTGGTTTTTCTTGTCTTTTCCTTTTAGGATTTAGGGAAGTTAAATAAAGAAAATAAAGCTTCAAGAAAATATTAAAAAAAACAATCCATAAACATATAAATGAAATCAATAATGAAAATTTAATATCATTTGGAAAAAGAATTATTAATATTTTTAGATTTGTCTTGTCTTTACCTTTTTAAGATAATGGAAAAATTGAGAGCTACAATGCCAATAAAAAGAAAAATAAAACATAAAACAAATAACAGAAAAAATAACACATAAACATACAACACAAATGAGTAATGAAAATTTACTACCATTTTGAAAAAAAATTATTAATATTTCTATGTTTTTCTTGTCTTTCCTCTTTTCAGATAGAATAAAATAAGTTTTATTTATAGAGTATAAAACTATTATGCTAAAAAATTCATTTTATATATAAACAAAATAATTATTAAAAAATATTCATGTCATGTTACTAAGTAGAAAGAATAAGACTTCTTAACTTGACTAACATTAACAATATATATCTTAATAATTTTTTATTGTGAAATGACTATGAAAAACATTGAATCCACACCTCATCCATACATTAAATCAATTTGTAACAATTACTCAATCCACACCTCATCCATAGGTTAAAAAATCTGTACCAACAACTTCTATAGTTAAAGCATTTGTATTGTTATCCAAATCTGGCCTCATAGATTATAGAGAGTGCTCAAAATGTACCAACAACTTCTTTAGTTAAAGCATTTGCATTGTTATCCAAATCTAGCCTCATAGATTATAGAGAGTGCTCACTTGGCCTATCGAGATGGGGCACCAACCAACAAGTACAAACCTTTAACAAAATAGTACCGAGTAGAGCTTAGCAAAGACCCGTGCCCCTAGTCACCTTCTACGGTGATCTATGGTGACTTCTGGTACCTCTATTGGAATGAACGGTAGCCAAATGAATTTACCTATCATTATGAACCACCTATAGAAACAAGAAGGTCCTAGATTTTTAATTTCTTTACAAAACTCCACTACTCTTAGTTGGAATTTGAAATTATTTTTTAAAGCAATTGCATATCAAATATACATGAGTCTAGCTTCAAATTGAATATCTATTTACACTTCATTCAACCAAACCATTTCATTTGATGCATTAAGAGTTACAATATCTTCTATTTCAATAACATGAATAAATCATACACATAGTTGGTTATACACAAATATGTGGTTATTAGGATTAGGTTTTAATCAATTTATCCACACTCGAATTTGGATAAAGATGAATTCTAAATCGTCCATTGTTAAAGTATAATAAATCAATATACATTGTTAATCTAATTTCTCCTAATCATCTATGAGTTATCATGCAAATAAAAAAGCCACTACATCTTATTAGTAATTTTTCACGCATGTGAAAAAACATTGTGCAAAATAAATTGAACACCGGATGAATTTCTTATGAAAATTACGCACGCCTAAGCTCAATAAGATTAAAACAAATATGAGGATCTTCATCCTCGCATAACACAAAAATATATGTTCTATAACCACATTTTTTTCATATCTCAAAAAAAACCTCTTTTAATAACATACTCCCATGCAGAAATATCTTTGAATAACGTATTCTCCCCAGCAAAATCTCTTTGAATAATGTATTATCCCTAGTTGTATCTTCCTTTCAGAAAAGCATATGAATAAAAATAATTAACATTTCAATAGCTCCAGAACATTAGTAGACATTTGTACTTGGAGGGGTGCTAAATATTAACCGTTCGCAAGATAGAGGAAAGTTTTTTCATATCTTTTTTCGGATTTTCAAGATTCTTCTTCATTTGCTCGAAACATTAAACACAAAATTGTATCTTGTTATTCCAGCGAATTTCTAAGTTGGAATATTTAATTAATAGCTAAAGATCAAATATGCAATCTGGAAGAGATATTGGAGGCTAAAATAGTGAGCTATGTTATAATGAATTCATTAATAAACTATCATTGGAAAAATCATGCATAATAATCATTAATTAATTAAAATAAAGAAAAAAAATAATATTTACCCAAAAGAGCATAAATAATTATAAAATTGAATGATATAATAGATTATGATAAATAATTTGATAAAAGAATATTAGAAATGGATGAAATGGATGTTAAGAAGTGATCATAATAATACAAATTAGTGGCTCAACATCTCCCCCAAAATTAACATGTTGCATGTCCTTATACAGCGCAATGCCTCAGTATTAACAAGGTTGTAATACAATAATCAAAATGCTCACCCTAGCCCATGATATTGATGGAAGAGAAGACATTTTCGTCAAATGCTTCGTTAAAAAAAATTTCGTGTATACTGTCAGCCATATGTATATGAAGTTGCAACAAAGTATGATACAAGTAAATACAAACTTTATTACAAACCAGATTTTGCTGAAATTTTTTGGGTTTAATGATACATTTGCTGTCGACAATTCAGAAGAATCCAGTTGATAGTTTTAAGGATATAAAGAAATCAATTTTATGATTGTATACCTGAAATGAGGAAGAAATGAGAAATACTTCTTCATGCATAGCAACCATTCCCCCAAACTCAAGAATTAGCATGCCCTCATACTACACTAGAAAACAAATTGGGGTGGTCTCTACAATCATGGCTGAAATATTTGTTTGGTGTATAACAACATGGAATAAGGGAGATTTTGAGAATGAATAATGAGATCGATGGATGATAAATAATATTAATGGCATGTTCATGATAATGAAAGTAACACCCCCCCAAGCTTAAATATTTTGTCTCTGAAAAATGGAAAGTGGTAAAGAAAGGGAAATAATGGTTGAAAAAGATGAGTAAATAATGGTCAATGATTTTTCATGACATTCTCCTAAAATTTTAATAAATCAAAACCTTATGCTATTTTACCTCAAGTCTTACCTCCATAAAAATGTGGAATGGTATGTATGGATTAACATTTTTTTGAAGATGATGTAGGTTGAGATGATGTTGAAAGTGATGTGGAATGTGGAAGCCATGCAAGCTAAAAAAGTAATCAGAAAGTATAGCAGGGTTTCCTTCCACCAAACTAATTAGTTTCCTTGTCATCCATAAAAAATATCATGAGTATCCTTAATCAGTAATTCATCACCTCAATTACCTCATTACATATAAAAATGAAATAATCATATTGTGAATGACATGGAATAATAATGGATAAGAAGGGAAGAGATACATTCCATATACATATAAGCTTTGGTTGTTATGAGCACAAAAATTAAGAGAATTAGTTATCTCAGTCTTTGCTTTTCAAGGTCTGTCTAATTACATGGGATTCAAAATCAGAATCAGGCCTCTTAGTGGTGTGGTTAAGATATGAATAAATGGTGTTTGATTGGGAAAGCAACTATCTTTGGTTAAATGTATGATACTTGTAGAATGAAGGAATTATAGATTAGATGATACCAAATGTCAAATATCAAATATCCTAAAAGTTTCATCCCTGACATGTAAAGTAAATATTTATAACTCAATAATAGATATAAACCATAACCACCATCATCTAAGAAATGATTAAATATACCCCACGAACCATGAGTTCTAGAAAACCTTGTACATGCAACAGTCAGCTTTATCGGAAATTAGCTTTGAGAAAATAAGGTAACCAAATAGATTATGGTATTAAATTAACTTCTATACCATATGCATAGCCATTGCTGCCAGCAGGCATCCATAGCCTCGACAGGGATTCCTCTTTAACCCATTGAGATGCCACTATCCCATCTATTAGAAATAAGTACATAGTTGCAAAAATCCTTTCCAATTTAATAAGATGTCAACTAAGGATCATTGTTCTAGCATGGTAACCATTTAATAAAAATTCCATTCATAAGAGCTAACAAAAGTGAAAAATCCGGCTCTTGATGAGACCTCTTGTCCTTCAATTTTATGACTGAAGGCCATTACCATGGCTTGGTGACTAGCAGTGGTAATGTCACTTTATTAGGACCTATGATCATGGTAGGTTGGCTCATGATGAGACCTCCTATCCTCCAGTTGACCATTTATGTTTAAAATTCAACTATATTTTTTATTAATCAATAACAGATTACTTAATATATGGGGTGGCAGGTCAACTCCTTAAGAGCTAGGGATGGTGTAAAAATTTGTGTAATAACTATTTTCAACTTTGATAGTTTTTATTCTCAGAAACTAATAACCTTGAAATGAATGCTGATAAATATAATTTTAATTGTTGATATTGGGGTTGAGGAACAATTCATTAGGTAATGGAAGAAAGATTTAAATACAATTCCGTGGTCATCATCATAAATTTTACAAGATCAAGGATTTGACCAATTAGGAAAGTTGAAAGTTGACATGATGAAATCATCTTTGCATAATTATTCCTTTCAAATAACATTATGTTTATAGATAAACAAAGGTAAATTGATTACCCAATCATTATGTCAAAGAGGGCCTAGACCATTAAAATTATTTTCCATTCATCGAATTGAAAAAAAAAATAGAAAGACCTATATATGTTGAATTGAATGTGAAAATTGGCCAAAAAAAATAGTTGTGACTGAGCTAACAACAACCATGACTTAGGTAATAACAAGGAAAGGGGAAAAATAATGATGTTAGGAAGGTGACATGAAGGAGGATTAGTCACTTTACAAAATAATGAGGAATTAAGAGTGAATCATTCTTGACAAGACTTACCATAATAATCATCCTTTAAATACAAGAGCCCCCCCCCTAATGTAAAGTATGTCTGTCATCAGTCATAGTTGATCATGTTATAAGTAAAATACTAAATAAATCCATGGATTCGGTCGAGGACGTACCTGGTGACTTATCTTGGCAGAGTAAAAATACTAGAGGAGTAACAGCACCAAGTACTTAGAAAAATATCACCACGGAGTAACATCACCGGAGGAGTAACAACATCAGACGAGTAAGAATGCAAGACACTTATAAAAATTTATAAGGAGTAACAACATCCAACACTTGGAAATATTTTCCGGAGTAACAATAATGACAGATTCACATCACTGATGAGTAACAACATCTAGAATAACAGCAGTACAAGTAATAGCATCTGGAGTAATAGCAGTTCGAGTAACAACATCTGGAGTAACAACAGTGCGATTAACAACATCCGGAGTAACAACAGTGCCAATAACAACATTCGGAGTAACAACAGTGCAAGTAACAACATCCAGAGTAACAACAGTGTGAGTAATAACATCGAGAGTAACAGCAATGCGGGTAACAACATCCGGAGTAACAGCAGTGCGAGTAACAGCATCCAAAGTACCAACATTGCGAGTAACAGTAGTATGAGTAACAACATCCGGAGTAACATCAATGCAAGTAACAACATCCAGAGTAACATCAGTGTGACTAACAACATCCGGAGTAACAATAGTGCGAGTAACAACAGTGTGAGTAACAACATCCGGAGTAACAACAATGTGAGTAACAACATCCAGAGTAACAACAATGCAAGTAATAGCATCCGGAGTAACAGAAATGCGGGTAACATCATCCAGAGTAACATTAGTGCGAGTAACAACATCTAGAGTAACATAAGTGTGAGTAACAACATCTAAATTAAAAGGGTGTGAGTAACAACATCCGGAGTAATAGTAGTGCGAGTAACAACAGTGAGAGTGACAGCATCCGGAGTAACAACAGTGAAAGTAGCAACATCCAGTGTAACAACATCACGGAGTAGCAGCATCCAAGGAGTAATAGCATCGCTGAGTAGCAGCATCCGAGGAGTAGCAACATCCTGAGTAGCAGCATCCGGAGTAACAACAGCCAAGGAGTAACAACATTGCGGAGTAACATAATCGCAGAGTAATAGCATCGGAGGAGTAACAACATCTTGGGTAGCAGCATCCGGAGTAACAATGACCAAGGAGTAACAACATTACGGAGTAGCAGCATTTGAGGAGCAACAACATCCTAAGTAGCAACATCCAGAGTAACAACATCACGAAACTTAAGAAACTACTCCTTTTATTTTTCATAAGAGAAATCAAAAAATAAACGACTATTTATTGAAAACAAATAAATAACTTAATTTACTATGATTATGCTTTTTGTTGCAGTAATGTTGTTTGTGAATGGTGAATAAGTGGAAAAATGTTTTTTTTCTTTTCAAAAATGACTTGGACCTTCAAATAGAAATTAATTCCCCATTTCTCATCTTATAAATCCATTAATTGATGAAAAGTATTCATTTTGTTTTCTCTGTGTGAGGAAACATCTTTGAAATTTTTTTATTTCATTATCATTGTCTTTAAGAATCACTTGTTCATAAATTGACCTCATTTCTTCTCCTCAGACCTACAAACAACGAGTGTCTACCTACAATAAAACATGAAATCACTGAAGAAGAGAGGTGATTGGGCTCTCCTAATCCAAGAAATATGCAATAAAACAAGTAATTACTCTATAAAACAAATCCATGGGAAAAAAAAATAACAAAGTAAAATTAGTTTATTACTTGCGGGAGAGTGGTCGCCAACCATACTAACCAGTAGTGTTTAAATGATAACTTCTTCTTTTTTCTTCCAATTTGAGTGATTCCAAAGAAAAATGAAATTTAATGCAGAGATATGTCTATGATTGAAACTTTTTTTAAAAATTCCATGTAATGGTATGATAAATTTTCTTAGAACAACCTGCATACTAGAGTTATTTTCGATTTTCTAGCACAGACGAACAGTTGATATTTCAAGCATAATATTTTCGTTTGATGATTGATTGAACCAATTCAAATTGAATATTAAACTAGATTCGTTTATATATCTCCAATAGAAACTAGTTTTGAAGGAAGTAATAATTGGTGGGTCAAATACGCTAGTGAACAGCCGAAAAAACAGAGTTTCAAGAGTGTTGATTTATGATAAGAAGTCAGTATTTTGGTCATAACTTCCTCATATGATATCAAAATAAAGTGATTCAAATTGTGTTTTAAACTAGATTCACAGGTGAATATGCCATAGAAACAGGTTTTCAAAATCTAGTCATTTAAGCCTTAAAAAAAGGATTGTCCCAACTCTGTTCCTTAGCTGCCTACTAGACATCCTGTCATTGTTTTGGTTATAAATTTTTCGTTTCAAATCCAAATTGAGTGATTAAAATTGGGTTAGAAAGTATACATTAAGGGATACATATGATAGAGACATGTATTGAAAATATTTCCATTTGGTCCCTCAAAACACAACTGTCCCAACTATGTTTTCATTGATTTTTATCAAGCCCGCAAGCCATAAGATATGATAATTAAGGAATTTTTCCAAGAATGTGATCAAAATGAATATGAGTATTTGTGTAACACCTCCAGTAACGAAATTTTTTTTTTTCTACTTTCCCCGATATACTGGGGTTTTCCCTCTATTCACCTAATTATTTGAATAAGGACTTGAACATTTAAACTTTAGTTCCCTCCTGATAAAGTTTCCTCTAACCATTTAGCATCTCTGTCTTCATAAGAACAGTGAACATTCCACCTGTATTATTTTCAACCGAATATATATGTAACTTCCATACCACTTTGCATTATCATGGGATGTGTTTTTTTTTTCTAACATACATATGTTTCAATAACCTCGCCTAACACATATATATATATTCAACACATATATATTTTTTTGAATCCCCTATAGATTACACACATATATCTATGGATCCACATATATATATAGATAACACCCCTCTTGTCAATATCCTTAAATCCACATATATATGTATATATAGATGTCATTACATATATATACCACATATACTACTTGCATATGTAGCCTTTGGCAATATTAATTTAATGAGCATATACATGCATATATATAGCACCTATATTTATATATATAACATATATAGGTCCAGCCTTTAGTAAAATGAATTGGGAAGTGCCACTATATATATATTACATATAATTAAATTAACCCCTTTAATATTTTCATTGGATCCTTGCGCATATATATAATCATGTAACATATAAACCTACGCGTGGACAATAAACTGAATTCTCAATGAGATCTACATTACATAACCTACCTTTAGCTTAATCCATATATGTATCCACGGAGCTATAATTATATTCACGCAAGCCTACTATAATCATGACTTGAGCGCTCGAAATCTGGGTATAATTACATATTCAGGTTTACTCCGCGACTCATGATTTTCAGGACTTTTCTAAACCTAATGTACCCATTTCTGTATTGTTTACTTGCAGGTATTGGCCGGATTCTTCATGTCATAACTTATTATTATTTGTTCATACTTATGCAAATAGCATCGAATGTAATAATATTCCGGTATGCAGATCGGCGATGCTGAAATCATATACAATCTGGTGCATCTTTCGGCAGTTTTTTCATGATTACAGTTCTGAACCAATGCAGGCATTTTGGCGGACTCATGCATACTGTTTCTGGAGCGTCGTATACACGTTACACTGTGTTTAACGTATGAACTTTGCTCTGCAGACAGAGCTGGCGTCTCGCTCCAGAGAAGAGAGTACCGACTGCCGGTGCATCTCGTCTCCTACCTAGCATGAGTTTGACGGGTGGTTCGGCTATTTGACATGTCGGCGCACCCATGTACTGTGAGAGCCGAGTCCTGCCTCGAAGAATTACAATTATAGGGTTAGTACTCTACTCCTATGCATGTAGGGCGTAGCTTCTCCATACCCCCCCACCGTGCGCTTTAATGTCGCCTGGTACGAGCATCGATGTCCGTCTCAGACCTAGCTTTCCACATATAGCATAACTCGGATATTCTCCGCTTTATGGCGGATAACCTTGATAGTTTTATACGGAATCGACTTACAAATTCGGTATATTATCCGGCATTTAATTTCTTTTCAGTACTTATAGGCAGCGATGGAATATAAGAATTCCCATGAAGATTTTTGGCCTTTACCACCCCTCTTCTAAGTTCATCTAGTAGACTTATATAGCTATATATATTTTACTTTGTATTTCCCAGGTTTTTTCTTTTCAGAGTTTATCCAATTCTAGATGATTTGCTAGGCCCTTCCTAACTTTCCAGTTTATAGGCCTTATAACATTTTAAACATTTTAAAGTTTCAGCATCGAGGTATAGATGTGTGCATCCTCGCCTACATCTATTTATCCTCAGTTAACCTCCATAGCTCCAACTACTTTCCCAGCAGTTTAAATGGATGGTACACAGATGCTCTGTTCCATGTATTTTTACATATGTTTACAATCTTGCTTCACACACTAGATTGTTCAATAGGATTTTCCCCCTGATTTTACTGTTACAACATTCAACAAGTGTGACCCTCTGGTCTAGATTCAACTGTTCCATGTGAAAACTAGGAAACAGATCCTCTTGCTTCAATCAAATGGGGGTAGATGATACTGAACTGAATAGTTTAGAATTCCTAGTATGTGATCTTCGTCCTTATTAGGGTTCAAATTCTACTTTCATATGATTACACTTACATTTAATAGAATAGTTTTAAATTCTAACTGTTACAATTCTCTCCATTGGAACGTACATACTGAACCCCATACGACTATCACAGGGTTATTGTTTCTTACTTTCTGTTATTGGTTACAGGGGGTTCTGTGCCATCAGTATTGTTATGACAGGTTTAGTTGTTTGGAACTTGATGTTCATGCTTACTGGTTTGTTCACATTTTCTGTTTCTACACACAGAAATTAAATACTCCTTTAAACTATAGCAAGCTATACCTATACATAGTTATTAGATTGGCTGTTCAATTGATCTACCCTCTCAAACCTCATCATTGCAATGTACTCATCTCTACACCCAACCATTTGTCTCTACTGTCAATAGCGGTAGTTGCAATTACATAAGTTACTGAACCATTAATCCAGCTAACAGTTGCATAATGCAACCTAACATAAAAATTCATACATTCCATAATGTACTATAACATCACCACTTCATAAATTGCATAAAGGACTATAACATCACAATTTCATAAGACATAAAGGAATATAACATCAGGATTTCATAAAACAGGGATATGTTTAACACAGACTTACAAATATCTCCAAATTTATGCATGCACACCTCTACTATGACCAGTCCTCCCAACCTTAGAATCCTCTTTATCTCCCAGGATTCACCCCCGAGCAAAGATCCTCCCCCGAACAGACTAGCCTCAATCTATTCTGGAGCAGCTTATTTAAGCTGTGCTTTTCCCAAGCCTGTTTCCAATTCTGCGTCCAAAATTTCAGGATGCTTTATTCCTGTTTAGCCTAGGCTTCCCATTCTGGGACTCTTTAAAGCTGCTTTAAGCTTTTCCTCAGCTTTTCCAGCTTTTTCTCACCTCTTCCCAACTACTCCTCTTCATTGGGGAAATTTAGATTTTTTCCTCAAAAATCTAAATTAGAAATAATTTCTTTCAAGGATTTTTGAAAGATTTGGGGAAAGTCTTTTTCCTTTTCCATTACCTCATGGATTAGGTAGGTGATCTCACTTTCTCATCTGGTCATAGTGCATGCACAATATTTTATTTATTTTTCATAATTAAGTATTTAACCATATCCACATAATAATTATCCATTGGGGTCCACTCCCTTATGGATGTATGTTCAAATATCTAATTTGAAAAGCATAGAACTTGGGGGTGTTACATATTCCCCCTCTGAAAATGAACACCGTCCTCGGTGTTGACAACTATCGACTTAGTTCATTTTGAACTTAATTATGAATGCTTTTCCATCATCTTAGCTTCTCTGTTCCATGTAGCTTTTCAGCAGTAAAGTGCTCCGCTGCACCTTTACTCTAGCTACTGTTCGTTTTCGCAATTCAATTCCTTCTCGCTTTCATCTTTGAAGCGACTCTGGAAGGAAATTCCTCTTCTGGTTCCACCTGGACCACATTTCAAATCAATCATGTGAGAAGCATCATGTAAAAATTTTTATTTTTATTTTTTTCAACATGGAACATATCAGGAAATTTACTATGCAAGGGTAAGGCAAATTTATAAGCCATTAGTTTCCCCCCTTTCCAACACCTTCCTCGGTGTTACATTTTAACGTTGACTTTTTTCAACTTTGACAAAAATTTCTTCTTTGTTTTTGCTTTGTTTCCAGCAGAGTACTCTCCTGCTTTATGCAGTTGCTTTTCTTTCTACTTCTTTGCAAGAAGTCTGTCTAGAAATCTTTTATTCTGTTTTCTCTGTCCACAATTCATACCAATGTAAGAATGTCAGGTACATACAATTGATCATCCACAACAACATTCTGCATTTCAATAACTTAAAAATTTCAGTTATTAGTCAAACCGTTCAGGTTCATAATAGTTTAGTGCACTTTTAGTACACTACTTATTCTTTCTTGTTTCTTTAGTGAGGTTTTTTTCCTCCTTCAACTTGGTCCAATTCAGCTTTTCTGGAGTTTCTAGGTGATTTATCTTCACCTTTTTCCTTCTTGTTTCCAGAGTGTACAATTTCCTGTTACACACTTGGCTAACCAATTGGACAATTTTTCATTAGTACTCATAACAATTGTACTATATGCATGATTATGCTTACCTTTTTCAGTTCATCGTTGTACTTCCAGTACCTTCTCATTTTCTTTTTTCGTAGCTGTATGATTTCACACTATTTCCCCCTTTCTTTGAATTTAAGACTCAGGAAAATTACATAAAATTTATACCAACAACATTTTATAGTGTGAATGCATGTAATTACTATCATTCGTCCCATTCACAAGTATTACTACTTGATAATGTCAAAATAGAATTTGACACAATTTTCCCCTTTTCAAAGAATTACCACAATTTATACATTTACTTAAAAAAAAATTCTTCACATTCTACTGGGACCAATCATAGTATTTATTACTCCTTTAACCATAATTAGAGAAATAATATTCAGCCATAATTCCCTTGTCCTTGCAGCTTTTAAGGTGAATTCACTTTTAATAATCCTAAGTGAATTATTTCTTCTCCTTTAATTCCGTGGTATAAAGTTTGAGAAATAACTTAACATGTATGAAGATATTATATTCATACAATTCAACAAGGTTAAAATTATAACATATAACGAGATCGCCTATATTTATAATGTTACTTGTAGATCTTAACTTATGTCCCCCATGCAATTTGATTCATTTTAATTTATCCTCAATTCCACCACATTGTATATATCTTCCAATAAAGTGAAACATATAAAATTTTCTTTATAAAGCTGTTTGTTATATGAATCTTTATATTTCATATCCTTAAATCCTCCATTCTTTTTCATATATATATATAGAACCACTCTATATATATATAATCCACAATATATACACATAATATAAATTCCATCATATATATATAAAATCCACCCTATGTAAATATAATCCACCACATATATATATATACTATATATAATCCAAAGAGTTTAATTAATACTCTTTAATTTTTATTTTTTCTTATTCAATGTACTATACCTTCGTACCAACTTACATTTTTCCTTTGTGATGGACTTATAAAGTTTTGATTTGAACCAATACAAGGATAATTGAGATGGTTTCAACTATTGTTAAGTCAAAAGTTTATAATAAAATTCATCTCTATTATTTCCAGCCAAGTAAGCGAATATCTGAACTTACAGGATTTTCTATTAGGGAATAAATAAAATTTGCATAACTCTATGCATAACCTTTATACATATAAGTTCCTCATATATATATGTCTACATCCTTTGATAAGGCTATGGACCGATACATATATATATATATATATATATATATATATATATATATATATATATATATATATATATATATATAAACACCTATTCGATACCCATGTTTTATGTCACATATGTGTATGTCCATATATATGCCATGTGTAACACCTCTAGTTAGTGAAATTTTTTTTTTTTTTTTTTTTTTTATACTTAATACTCCTTGATATTCAAGTTCACATGAGACTCGTGCCCATACCTATGAAGTCTCTTATAGAATTATAATAGTACTAAGTGTTGCTTATATTTTTTCCACATGTGTAATGACCTATCCCATATATATTGTAAAATCCATCTATATATATATTATCACCTATATATATATATCGTAGAATCAATGATCTATATATATATATTATCACCATATATATATATATATATCGTAGAACCCATATCCCTACTTTTTCCATCCACATATATATATACAACACCTAGGTCTTTTAAATCTCACATATTTATATATATATCTTTCCTCCGTATGGCAATTACACTTTTTTTTTTTTTTCAAGGCTAGATATATGTGTCACTATTCATTTTTACCAATTATATATATTTAACTCTTCCCATGGTATTGTATTGAGTGTATCCATATATATAATGCTTATATACCTCGGTAAGCCAATCTCGAATTATGTGATATACCATTCTTGAAAGCAACACGTATACGATGTCAACCTCATCATCTCGTGAAGGATACTCGTGCTTCTAGTTGAAGGTATTCATGTTTTAAGATGATTATATTGCTATCTTTACTACTCATAATATTCGTGTAACTGAAGTTTATTATATTCTCATTTGTATTCATCGAGTCAATGCGGAGCGGTTGGTGAGATTTTGATATCTTTTACGGCATCTTAGTGGCCTACCTATCTGCACACGCGTACTTCATCATTGATGTAGAAATCGATTGAGTGTTGCACTGAAGTTTTACCGTAGACTCAAACAATTTTTTTGTATACCCTAGGCCGAAATATCAAATCTGCACGTCGTCTCGGTACAGGGTATCGGTGCATGAATCCTCGACCATATCGATTCCCTGCCCTATGCATACGGAATAGGATTATAAACTTACAGTTGGATGTAACGACTGTAAGGATTACTGACCACGCTGGCGGTGAGCGGCCTGCCAGCAGTGGTATGTATATATTATATATTTTTTTTCCAGACCACAGTACTTCATTCCTCCCACCACCAAAGAATTTTACACGCGTCTTTCTTTTTACCAGACGCCAGGTTCAAAATTCCAGATTTGTCTTCCCGATATGATTTTTAACATCCCTCTCGGGATCTCAGGTGGAGCGCGCTGTAATTGCAACTAGGGTTTTGTTTCCGTATGTTGAGATGTACGACTCGATTTCCGCTCGTCGGCTGAATTGAACACGGGTAGTAGGGTTTGTTATATAATTTTGTTTTCGTTTTCTTTTCTCCCCACTCGAATCTTTTGCTCATTTTATCTTCGTCTTATAGTTCATCTTCTTTACTGAGTCTCTATGGGGAAGGTCGTAGTAGTGTGTGACCACGAAGGTTGATTCCTCCTCGGCGCCGAGGTTATAACCGCCTGGTTGTTATCTTCCACTCAGCAATTTTTCTTTTATGTTTTGATTCATTTGGTAATGCATTTTTATGCAACTACGCTTGTTCATATGTTTGGTTAACCTATCCGGTTATTTTTTTTCGAACACACCTTACCGCCAGTAGAGGTTTCCCATGCGTAAGCATTAGGGCTAGTGCTACATGGTTTCAAGTTGTTATGTGTTCGACTTTCTACGTTTTTATGAGTTAAGGGAGGGTTTAACGGTGTTTATATTCATCGTGAAATCTAACGTTCTTACCCTGTTTTGTTTTCGACTCATCTGTTCGTAGATAGATATTTTAACATTCAGCTATCTGAAATAGAATACATATCACTTTAGGATGAAGATATTCTACAGTTTCTTATGGGTATTTAAGCTCTGACGAGGGAGGTGTTTCTGGTTATCCTCCCATTTGGGGCAAGGCGTTTTCCAATCCGCCGTGATAGACAATTAGAGGCGCGAACTGTTACCTGAAATTCTTATTTATGCAGGTATTAATTTCTTTCAACCCATTGTATGATTTAACGCTCACTAAGACAATTTAAATGTTGTATGGGGTTTAACCTGACCGATCTGGCGGCCTTCAAACTGTAAGGCGCTTCTCTAATACTGTCACCGAAAATGAACACGAATTTCGTGTTATGTTGAGATCGGCTACTCATACTGTAGTCTCCCTCTGAGATTTTCTTTCGTTTGTTTTCCTTCCGTGCATACTAAATCACACCTATAGCGCGTGCTTCCTAATGGAGCTGAGCATGCGGCTTAACAGTTTCAAAGTGTGTTTTCTTCATATATTTTTGATATTTCAGGACTACGGAGTTCTTAGTTTAATTCGGTCTATCGGAATACATTTATTATATCGGTTTAACCTAGCTTGCGGTTAATGTTAACAATATACTGTTAAAATTATATAATTATTGTTGTTTCTGTACCGTGGTCTACCACTGTATTGCCATGGGCAACCAGGGCGGCTCGAGGATTTCTCTTAGATAATATAGACTTGAGACGAGATGCGTTTTGTTTTTTTTTTTTTTTCATTCCTCTGTTGTTTTTCGGAGAAGTACAACTTATATATTTGATTATAGCATTTTAACGATATTTCTCTTTTGTCACTCAGATGACAATTCCGCCCCACAAATGTGAAATTTCAAAAAGTATCATCTACGCAGGCGCCAATTAAAATTAATACAACCCGGTGTCTATATAGCCATACTCTTTCAGATTTAAGTCGGCATTCATGGACGAATTTTCTTGGTTTCTAGATATAAGTGCACTGTCTTTGTTTTGTATAATCGTGAAGAAATTTTAATCGTGAAGAAAATTTAGTCGCTATTCTATGATATTCGAAATGGTGTTATAGAAAATTACTTTTGTTCCTTTACCTATTCGGTTAAAATGGACTTAAACGTTGTGTGTAAAAGCCTAAAAGCAAAGCACTCTAACTTATGCGCATTCATTGTATATTAAACTAAATACTAACCCCGAATTCGTTTAAATTGATTACTCTTTTAATATCGATTTCTCATTGTGTACATTTCCGTGCTACCCTAACTTTCCATTCTCAGCAGAGTTTCTACTTTTTTTTTTTTTGTCAGTTGATAATATGGTGCATTCTGCTTTCGATTTCTTCGGAAATAATAGACTAATAATATATAATCCGAAGTCCTATTTCTTTTTTTATATACCTGTTCATATAAAGAGATCTCTACTTGGTAGCCGAGATGCAAAGTATTTACTCGTTTATTTTTTATACTTGTTACTATGTACATATTCTGCTCAAAATACTTTGTTGTAATTTCAACTGTCAATGAGTCATATCCTACTTCACTGCGCTTACACTTCAGTTTAAATGGATATCTATTCACGATATATGATCATTATTTTAAATGGGTATATATGACCATTATTTCAGTTCGTGGTCCTTTTATTATATTTGTCTTTTGGCTAAATATAGATGTATGTATTCGGTAATACATGAATAGAGATCAGTCTTGAAATTTAAATATTTGATCAGTACACTTGTTTTCAGGAGGAAAGGTAAATCTAGAAGTTTATATGTGAACATTTAGAATTTTAAGATATAACATATAAATGTTATAACAACCCTATAGACTAGAATTATTCTTCTTCTAGTACAATTTCTGAATTTCATACTACAATGTTTATACCTTACTCATTTTTGGAATTGTACCATGAGTTTTAAATTCTGCTACAATATTTTCGAGCACGCACATAGTTATAAGATATCACCTTAATATCTAAAGAAATTTCAAATATCTAGAAATACATATAAATTCATTTTTTTCTCTTTGTAAGTCCTATTCTTACCCTCATAATTGAAAGATTTCTAGTGAGGTTAAATCATGGAAAAAAAATGATACATTCCTATGAAGGTGCTAATGTTCAATAAGGCCAGCTAGATGATATATCAGTTAGGTACTACTGTTTTCCCTCTTGTTTTTCATCCCAGTAAGGCAGCATCAATCTTTGCTACTGTATTGAGATGGTTTCAATATCTTAACTTTATGAACCCTGACTTTCTTTTACATAACGATGATAGGTCATTGTAAAACTTGCGTACTGTTTTTTTTTTTTTTTTTTCTCGAGAGATGTTTGGTTTTTTTAAACCTATTATAGGTTTAACCATTCTGGTATATGAGCCTCCTCATATTACTCCTATATCAATGTTTCTACTTCATCACAATCTGTTACATGTATACCTGAAAGTATACCCGAAAGTATATCCATGATATTTGTATACTTGAAGAAATATTTTTAATATTCATAAAATTTATAATAGTTAACCATTTCTTTGTGAGCACATATCTTGCCCAATCTTTGAACTTTGCTCCGATACCATTTGTCACGTCTCCCAGACCCAGCTTTCTAACATAGAACATAACATAGCTCAGATATTCTCCGCTGTATGCGGCAGATAACATTTATAGTTTTTATACTGAATCACTTACAAATTCAGACTGTTATCCGGGGTTTAAATTCTTTTCAGTACTTATAGACCCCCACGGAATATAAGAATTTCCATGAGATTTTATTTTTTTTTGTTGGGCTTGACCTCCCCTCTTCTCAGTCCATATAGTAGACATATATATCTATATATATATTACTTTGTATTTCTCAGGTTTTTCTTTTCATGGTTTTGTACAACTCTAGATGATTGCTAGGCCCTTCCTCAACTTTCCAGTTGCAGGCCTTATAAAATTTTTAACATTTTAAAGTTGCAGCATCGAGGTATAGATGTATGCCTCCTCGCTTACATCTATCTATACTCAGTTAACCTCCATTGCTCCAACTACTTTCCCAGCAGTTTATATGGACGGTAAACAGATGCTCTGTTCATTGTATTTTTACATATGCTTACAATCTTCCCTCATACAAACTTTTATCACACAACAGATTGTTCAATAGGATTCCCCCCCCTTATTTTACTGTTACAAACATTCAACATGTATGACACTCTGGTACAAAATCAACTGTTCCATGGGAAAACTAGGAACAGATCCTCTTGCTTCAATCAAATGGAGGTAGAGAATACTGACTGGATAGTTTAGAATCCCTAGTGTTAGATCCTCGTCCTTAGTTAGGATTCAACTTCTGCTTTCATATGTTTACACTTACATTTAATAGAATAATTTAAATTCTAACTGTTACAATTCTCTCCATTGGAACGTACATACTGAACCCCATACGACTATCATAGGGTTATTGTTTCTTACTTTCTGTTATTGGTTACAGGGGGTTCTGTGCCATCAGTATTGTTATGATAGGTTTAGTTGTTTGGAACTTGCTGTTCATGGTTACTGGTTTGTTAACATTTTCTGTTTCTACACAGAAATTAAATACTCCTTTAAAAGATAGCAAGCTATACCTATACATAGTTATTAGATTGGCTGTTCAATTGATCTATCATCTCCAATCTCATTATTACAAGGTACTCATCCCTACACCCAACCATTTGTCTCTACTATCAACAGCTGTAGTTGCAATTACATAAGATACGGAACCATTAATCCATCTAACAGTTGCATAATGCAACATAACATAACAATTCATAATTTCCATAATGAACTATAACATCACAATTTCATAACTTGCATAAAGGAACTATAACATCACAATTTCATAAAACAGGGATATGTTTAACACAGACTTACATATATCTCCAAATTTATGCATGCACAACTCTACTATGACCAGTCCTCCCAACCTTAGAATCCTCTTTATCTCCCAGGATTCACCCCCGAGCAGAGATCCTCCCCAGAACAGACTAGCCTCAATCTGTTCTGGAGCAGCTTATTTAAGCTGTGCTTTCCTCAAGCCTGTTTCCAATTCTGCGTCCAGAATTTCAGGATGCTTTATTCCTGTTTAGCCTAGGCTTCCCATTCTGGGACTCTTTAAAGCTGCTTTAAGCTTTTCCTCAGCTTTTCCATCTTTTTTCTCACCTCTTCCCAACTACTCCTCTTCATTGGGGAAATTTAGATTTTTCCTCAAAAATCTAAATTAGAAATAATTTCTTTCAAGGATTTTTGAAAGATTTGGGGAAAGTCTTTTTCCTTTTCCATTACCTCATAGATTAGGCATGTGATCTCACTTTCTCATCTGGTCATAGTGCATGCACAATATTTTATTTATTTTTCATAAATAAGTAGTTAACCATATCCACATAATAATTATCCATTGGGGTCCACTCCCCTATGGATTTATGTTCAATTGTCTAATTTGAAAAGCATAGAACTTGGGGGTGTTACATATTCCCCCTCTGAAAATAAACACCGTCCTCAGTGTTGACAACTATCTACTTAGCTTATTTAGAACATAAGTATGAATGCTTTTCCATCATCTCAGCTTCACTGTTCGATGTAGCTTTTCAGCAGTAAAGTGCTCCACTACACCTTTACTCTAGCTACTGTTCGTTTTCTCAATTCAATTCCTTCTCGCTTTCATCTTTGAAGCGACTCTGGAAGGAAATTCCTTTTTCTGGTTCCACCTGGACCACATTTCAAATCAATCATGTGAGAAGCATCATGTAAAAATATATATATATATATTTTTTTTTTTTTCAACATGGAACATATCAGGAAATTTACTATGCAAGGGTAAGGCAAATTTATAAGCCATTAGTTTCCCCCCTTTCCAACACCTTCCTCGGTGTTGACTTTTTCAACTTTGACCAAAAATTTCTTCTTTGTTTTTGCTTTGTTTCCAGCAGAGTACACTCCTGCTTTATGCAATTGCTTTTCTTTCTACTTCTTTGCAAGAAGTCTGTCTAGAATTCTTTTATTCTGTTTTCCCTGTCCACAATTCATACCAATGTAAGAATGTCAGGTACATACAATTGATCATCCACAACAACATTCTGCATTTCAATAACTTAAAAATTTCAGTTATTAGTCAAACCGTTCAGGTTCATAATAGTTTAGTGCACTTTTAGTACACTACTTATTCTTTCTTGTTTCTTTAGTGAGGTTTTTTTCCTCCTTCAACTTGGTCCAATTCAGCTTTTCTGGAGTTTCTAGGTGATTTATCTTCACCTTTTTCCTTCTTGTTTCCAGAGTGTACAATTTCCTGTTACACACTTGGCTAAACAATTTGACAATTTTTCATTAGTACTCATAAATGAATGAAAACAATTGTACTATATGCATGATTATGCTTACCCTTTTTCAGTTCATCGCTGTACTTCCAGTACCTTCTCTTTTTTTTTTTCGTAGCTGTATGATTTCACACTATTTCCCCCTATCTTTGAATTTAAGACTCAGGAAATTTACATAAAATTTACACCAACAACATTTTATAGTGTGAATGCATGTAATCACTATCATTCGTCCCATTACTACTTGATAATATCAAAATAGAATTTGACACAATTTTCCCCTTTTCAAAGAATTACCACAATTTATACATTTTCTTAAAAAAAAATTCTTCACATTCTACTGGGACCACTTATTCTACCACCATAGTATTTATTACTCCTTTAACCATAATTAGAGCAATAATATTCAGCCATATGATAAAATATGCCCTTCCCTTGTACTTGCAGCTTTTAAGGTGAATTCACTTTTAATAATCCTCAGTGAATTATTTCTTCTCCTTTAATTCCGTGGTATAAAGTTTGAGAAATAACTTATCATGTATGAAGATATTATATTCATCCAACTCAACAAGGTTAACATTATAACATATAACCAGATCGCCTATATTTATAATGTTACTTGTAGATTTTAACTTATGTCCCACATGCAATTTGTTTCTTTTTAATTTATCCTCAATTCCACCACATTGTATATATCTTCCAATAAAGTGAAACATATAAAATTTTCTTTATAAAGTTGTTTGTTATATGAATCATTATATTTCATATCCTTAAATCCTCCACTCTTTTTCATATATATATAGAACCACTCTATATATATATAATCCACAATATATACACATAATATAAATTCCATCATATATATATAAAATCCACCCTATATAAATACAATCCACCACATATATATATCCACCAGACATATATATACTATATATAATCCAAGAGTTTAATTAATACTCTTTAAAAAAAAAAAATCTTATTCAATGTACTATACCTTCGTACCAACTTACATTTTTCCTTTGTGATGGACTTATAAAGTTTTAATTTGAACCAATACAAGGATAATTGAGATGGTTTCAACTATTGTTAAATCAAAAATTTATAATAGAATTCATCTCTATTATTTCCAGCCAAGTAAGCGAATACCTAAACTTACAGGATTTTCTATTAGGGGATAAATAAAATTTGCATAACTCTATGCATAACCTTTATACATATAAGTACCCCATATATATATTTCTACATCCTTTGCTAAGGCTATGGATATATATGTATATATATATATATATAAACACCTATTCCATACCCATGTTTTATGTCACATATATCCATATATCTAACCTTTGTAACACCTCTAGTTAGTGAATTTTTTTTTTATTTTTTTTTTTAAAATACTCCTTGATATTCAAGTTCACATGAGACTCGTGCCCATACCCTACGAAGTCTCTTATAGAATTATAATAGTACTAAGTGTGCTTATATTTTCTTTTTCCACATGTGTAATGACCTATCCCATATATATATTGTAGAATCCATCTATATATATATTATCACCCCTATATATATATATCGTAGAATCCATCTATATATATATATATATATTATCACCCATATATATATATATATATATATATATATATCGTAGAACCCATGTCCTACTTTTTCCATCCACATATATATATATAACACCTAGGTCTTTTAAATCTCACATATTTATATACATATCTTTCCTTCGTATGGCAATTACACCTTTTTTCAAGGCTAGATATATGTGTCACTATTCATTTTTACCAATGATATATATTTAACTCTTCCCATGGTATTGTATTGGGTGTATATATATATATATGATGCTTATATACCTCGGTAAGCCCATCTCGAATTATGTGATATACCATTCTTGAAAGCAACACGTATACGATGTCAACCTCATCATTTCGTGAAGGATACTCGTTGCTTCTAGTTGAAGGTATTCATGTTTTAAGATGATTATATTGCTATCTTTACTTCTCATAATATTCGTGTAACTGAACTTTATTATATCCTCATTTGCATTCATCGAGTCAATGCGGAGCGGTTGGTGAGATTTTGATATCCTTTTACGGCATCTTAGTGGCCTACCTATCTGCACACGCGTACTTCATCATTGATGTAGAACTCGATTGAGTGTTGCACTGAAGTTTTATCGTAGACTCAAACAATTTTCGTATACCCTAGGCCGAAATATCAAATCTGCACGCCGTCTGGGTACAGGGTATCAGTGCATGAATCCTCGACCATATCGATTCCCTGCCCTGTGCATACGGAATAGGATTATAAACTTACAGTTGGATGTAATGACTGTAAGGATTACTGACCACGCAGGCGGTGAGCGGCCTGCCAGCAGTGGTATGTATATATTATATATTTTTTTTCCCAGACCACAGTACTTCATTCCTCCCACCGCCGGAGAATTTTACACGCGTCTTTCTTTTTACTAGACGCAAGATTCAAAATTCCAGATTTGTCTTCCCGATATGATTTTTAACATCCCTCTCGGGATCTCAGGTGGAGTGCGCTGTAATTGCAGCGAGGGTTTTGTTTCCGTATGTTGAGATGTACTGACTCGATTTCCTCGCTCGTCAGTTGAATCGACCACAGGTAGTAGGGTTTGTTATATAATTTTGTTTTCGTTTTCTCTTCTCCTCCACACTCGAATACTGCTCATTTTATCTTCGTCTTTTGTTATCTTACTGCAGTCTACAGGGAGGAAGATCGTGGCAGTGTGTGATCACAGAGGTTGATTCCTCCTCAGTGCCGAGTTATAAACCGCTTCTGGTTATTTATCTTCCACTCATCAGTTTTTCTTTTATGTTTCTGATTCATTCAGTAATGCATTTACCTACAAATTTGCTTGTTCATATGTTTGGTTAACCTATCCGGTTATTTTTTTTTCAGGAAACTGCACCCGGCCCAGTAGAGGGTTTCCCATCGTAAGCATCAAGGCTAGTGCTACACGGTTTCAACTGTTATGTGTTCGACGTTCTACGTTTTATGCGTTAAGGGAGGGTTTAACGATTGTTTATATTCATCGTGAAATCTAACCGATTTCTTACCCTGTTTTGTTTTCGACTCATCTGTTCGTAGATAGATATTTTAACATTCAGCTATCTGAAATAGAATACATATCACTTTAGGATGAAGATATTCTACAGTTTCTTATGGGTATTTAAGCTCTGACGAGGGAGGTGTTTCTGGTTATCCTCCCATTTGGGGCAAGGCGTTTTCCAATCCGCCGTGATAGACAATTAGAGGCGCGAACTGTTACCTGAAATTCTTATTTATGCAGGTATTAATTTCTTTCAACCCATTGTATGATTTAACGCTCACTAAGACAATTTAAATGTTGTATGGGGTTTAACCTGACCGATCTGGCGGCCTTCAAACTGTAAGGCGCTTCTCTAATACTGTCACCGAAAATGAACACGAATTACGTGTTATGTTGAGATCGGCTACTCATACTGTAGTCTCCCTCTGAGATTTTCTTTCGTTTGTTTTCCTTCCGTGCATACTAAATCACACCTATAGCGCGTGCTTCCTAATGGAGCTGAGCATGCGGCTTAACAGTTTCAAAGTGTGTTTTCTTCATATATTTTTGATATTTCAGGACTACGGAGTTCTTAGTTTAATTCGGTCTATCGGAATACATTTATTATATCGGTTTAACCTAGCTTGCGGTTAATGTTAACAATATACTATTAAAGTTATATAATTATTGTTGTTTCTGTACCGTGGTCTACCACTGTATTGCCATGGGCAACCAGGGCGGCTCGAGGATTTCTCTTAGATAATATAGACTTGAGACGAGATGCGTTTTGTTTTTTTTTTTTTCATTCCTCCGTTGTTTTTCGGAGAAGTACAACTTATATATTTTATTATAGCATTTTAACGATATTTCTCTTTTGTCACTCAGATGAAAATTCCGCCCCACAAATGTGAAATTTCAAAAAGTATCATCTACGCAGGCGCCAATTAAAATTAATACAACCTGGTGTCTATATAGCCATACTCTTTCAGATTTAAGTCGGCATTCATGGACGAATTTTCTTGGTTTCTAGATATAAGTGCACTGTCTTTGTTTTGTATAATCGTGAAGAAATTTTAAGGTATTTCTTCTGAGTATTACGGCTAGAAAAAAAAAACATTATTTCTGAACTTAAAATATACTCAATAAGTTATTTTATGGTTGACAACAATTCGATATACATGTGCTAGAGTCCTTTTTATTTTTCCCTTTAAGTATACTTATATATATTGAATAGCGTTTGACTAAAGGCTTTTAGTAGTGGTTTATTTGGCCATAACATTTGCTTCAAGGAATAAGTTTAAAAATGGGACTCAAATACATACACTTATAGATGTTATCGAAAACATATAAGATGAACTTATTATTTCTATAGCATCATTTCGAATATCATAGAATAGCCACTAAATTTTCTTTTTTCATTTAACTTTAGTTCTGTTATATTGTTTCTGTAGTATAGCCATAAGCATAAAATATCAATTTTGTATCTACAGAGAACACAATCAAAAATAAATCATCTATAGAGAATATGTAACTTCAGATTTAGACCAACCAAGGTTTAGAGTTTCTGGAGTTTCTACTCTATAGATTTTCTGGTCTACAACTAAACAGAATCTGGAGGGTGAGTACCCTAGGATGGATACTGTTAAATGTAGTGCTAACATCAATCACATCATTAAAATGAATTTTTATATATGTAGCCAATTCATACCATAATATGTAAGATTGAGCAAAATTTCAGAACATACCACAATCTGCAAAATGACCAACCTCCCAACCTTAGAATCCTCTTTATCTCCCAGGATTCACCCCCGAGCTGAGATCACCTCCTAACACAGATCAACCTCTGATCTGCTTAGGAGCAGCTTATTTAAGCTCATAATTTCCCCAAAGCATGTTTCTAATTCTGCGTCCAGAATAGCAGGATGCTTTCTTTCCTGTTTAGCCTAGGCTTCCCATCTTGGGATTCTTTAAAGCTGCTTTAAGCTTTTCCTCAGCTTTTCCAGCTTTTTCTCACCTCTTCCCAACTACTCCTTTTCATTGGGGAAATTTAGATTCCTTCTCAAATCTAAATAAATTTCTTTCAAGGATTTTTGAAAGATTTTTGGGGATTTGTTGCCTTATCCATCCTCATGGATTTGGCAAGTGATCTCAAATTCTCTTTTTGGTCAAAATGCACAATCATTTTATTTATTTCCTCAAATAAAATATGCAAATACATTCACACCATACTCCTCCCTTGGGGTCCACCCCCTTAGGATTAAAGTTCAAATGTCTAACTTTAAAATTTCAACACACAAATTGGGGGTGTTACACTCATGTGTTGTTCATGCTACCTTTTTTTTTTCTATGTATACATGTTAGAATTAATTTCTAAACCAGAAGCAAATTAAAGTTAAATCATTAAATTTTCTTTTGGGGAAATATGTATTCTCATATTTAAACCAGTTATGGTTTAAAGATTCTGATGAATTCTTCTCATACATGTAATTCCTACAACTATGCGGAATTTCAGAGGTGAATTCCTTATGATTAATTCTGTTAAATGTAGAATTGATATTCTAATATATAGTCAACTTTTATATGTAGCCAATTCATACTATATGAAGTAAACACATCAATAAATTTAGAGACATACCACTCATGCAATTGACCAACCTCCCAACCTTAGAGTCCTTCTGTCTCCCAAAACTCACCCCCAAGCTGAGATCATCTCCTAGAATAGATCAACCTCTAATCTACACAAGAGAAACTTATTTAAGCTGTTATTCCCCAAAGCCTGTTTCTAATTCTGCGTCCAGAATCTCAGGATGCTTTTCTTCCTGTTTGCCTAGGCTTCCCATTTTAGGGATTCTTTAAAGCTATTTTATGCTTTTCCTTAGCTTTTCCAACTTTTAACCTCTTCCCAATTACTTTCCTCCTCATTGGGGAAATTCAGATTTTTCATCAAAAATCTAAATTTAAAAATAATTTCTTTCAAGGATTTTTGAAAGATTGTGGGGAAATATTTGCCTCATCCATCCTCATGGATTTAGCAAGTGATCTCATAAATCTCATTTTGGTCAATCTGCACACAATCATTTTATTCCTTTCCTCAATTTAAATATTTAATTACATTCACAAAATACTTGTCCTTTGGGGTCCACTCCCCTTAGGATTAAAGTTCAAATGTCTAGCTTTGAAATTCAAACACATGAATTGGGGGTGTTACAATAATTGACCTCTATTTCTTCATTTACTTAACCTTTGTTTGCCATCAAACAATTTTAGTCATTCTATTTCGTTTTTCAATATCACCCAGAGCATTGCTAACCGAATTAGAATTTGATTTCCCAATTTATTGAAATCATTTTTTATAAATCTTTCACAATTACAATGTATCTATATTATGTGGACATCACATAATTTAATGAATGAAGTGACTCTTTCTTTGTTCGTTTAATCAAGTAGAGTTATATATATTTCCAATTTATGGAATATATATTTCAATCATTCTCTCTATATGTACTCTATTGAATCATTACTTACATTTTTGTTATAGTTCATTATGTCTGTCTTATAAATTTTTGTAAACATTCACAATACTTATTATTTATTTATTGTATGTGAACACTTCTATTTTGTAAGTAATAATCATTGTGTTAAATTTCCACATTAACATAATGTTTTATTTCACAAGAAAGCTCCTCTTTTCATGCTTATGTACCATTTATGGATTTAAATGAAACAACCAATGTATGGTTTCCACCCACAAATGTAATTCATGTTCTACGAATTCAATACTATTACAAAATTCTAATTTCTTTCTCAGTTATTCACACTGACATATATATTTGATTTTATTATTTTATATATAGAAGAGACTTGAATGCCTCAAACTTAACTAATAAGGTATTTTCATATGTTGCCTCATATTGAAAAATTTTCCAAATTCTGTGTATTTATTTTAATTCTATGGTAAATATAAATCTAACCACAGTTTATGTGGATTTCCTATGTAGGTATCTCACATTTTGTAATTCACAACACAGTTACTTATGTCTTATTTCTCAAAATAATGGAGAATAAATCCGGTTCATTCTATTTACAGGTTGGTTGTTATTATTCATAGAATTCAGCTCGCACAATTGAATGGTATTTATCCATGTAGAAAATATGTAATTAACACAAAAAATAAGGGAATTTCAGTCAATATAACTATGACAGTGATAACTAACATTTTATTATGAATATTAATACACTTTTATGTTCTCATGTATTTGATGAATTTCCATCCATGTCATAATTTTATACATGTTTTCCAAGTTCTTGATAGTATTTCAAGCTACATGCATAAATTAGGCGTAATTGCTAGTTGCTCTTTGTATTTATAGTTGTATTATACATATAGTGCCTCTATATGTAAAATGATATTATAGTTCTTCTTTTAATACAAGAAGTAAGTAAATGTATATATTTATTTCTATGTTTATGAATTTGTACAGTATGAGTTTATATACATAGTTTTCACATAATCTTTCATTCTTATTTTAATAATATTTTCAACTGTACATATCTCTGGTTGCTCACTGTTTACAGAAATAACTAATTATTTACCATCTCTCTCTCAACATCTTTAGAATATTCTCCACTCCTACAAATATATTTTATGCTTGTAATATATCAATTATGATAAACCTAACTGCAAATTTAAATCCTTCTAATTGGGTTTAAACATTCTATTTGTTGGTTAATTAATTTCACTAGTCTATGTAACTATATTGAAACTAAATTTATACCTGCTATAGTTATGTTTTTGTTAAATACATCATACACTTCACCCCTAAGTATAAAATAATTATTATACAGATTGATAATTCAATAGACACAGTTTCCCACTTTTCTTCCTAACTAAAACACATTTAATACTATCCAATCATTATCATACAACACGATAACAAGAAAAAATGTAATAATTGTGCATACCAATTCTGGTAAAGACTATTTCCCACCCAACCTTGAGCTTTCATCTACAGCTCCCCCCCAGTAGAGACCAATTCCTCCAAGGTGTAGAAAAATTTTTGTCTACCCAGAAATGGATTATTTAATCCTGATTTCTATCAACATGTTTCCATACCTATGTATAGTTAAATCATGATGTTGTTTTCCTTTCGCACACGCTTTAATTTTTTTTCCAAAAAATCTCTTTAAAACTAGCTTTTCCCTCTTTCTAGTTTTATTTCACCTGTTCTTTGAAGCTTTCGACTTTACTAAGGTATATTTTATATTTTTATCTCAAATCTAAGATATTTAATTTGTTTTATTTTCTCCAAGGATTTTTGGAGATTTTGGGAAAGTCTTTAGATTTAATTCCATCGTCATGGACTTGAAATCATGGTCTCCAATTTACTCTATTCTTTTCCCAAGAATTAAAATTAGACATTTGTTAATTAAAAAATAATAATATGTTCACACATATAATTTTCCTTTAGGTCTATTTAACCTTTATGATTCTCAACTGTCTAAATAAAAGCAGTAAAATAGGGATATTACATATTCCCCTTCTAAAACAAAAAACCACCGTCGATGTTGTAAAATATCAGTTCATTTCTCAAACAATAATGAATATTTTTCTTACGTTCCTCTTCTCAGTCCCAAGTAGCTTCCTCAGGTGTAAAGTGCATTCACTGTACTTTCACCCTATCTACGGTCCTATTCCGGAGCTCGATTTCTTCCCCTGAGAGAATACGAAGGGGCTCTGGAACCCCTTCAGTTTCCACCTGTATCACAGTCCAATCAATTACATGAGTAAGATCATGTACACACTTTTTCAATAAGGAAACATAAAAAACAATGTGAACCTTAATATGACTAGGTAGAGCAAATTTTTAAGCTACTAATCCCACTCTTTCTAGAACATCAAATGGTCCACAGTAGCGTGGTGGTAACTTAGCACAACTACCACTATATAATGTACTCTTTTTAGGCTTAATCCTCAAATAAGCATGATCTCCCACTTTGAATTCTCTATGAATTATATTTTTCCTACATAGCTCTTTTATCAATCTTGAGTTGTTTTAATATTTTGTTGAATTTTCTTCACAATTCTTTCCATATCCTGTAATGCATCAGGTACAAGAATTAACTTATCTTCTAATCGACTCCAGCTAAGCGGCATGTGGCATTTCTTGCCATACAATGCTTGAAAAGGATTCATATTAATTGAAGCTTGATAACTTTAATTATATGCAAATTCTTCTAAATGCAGAAAATCTTCCCATCTTGTAGGTCTGTCCATCACATACATACGCACCATGTCTTCTAAAATTTGGTTAATTCTTTTAGTTTTCCCATGTTTATGAGGATGGTATGTAGTATTAAATTTCAATTTTGTACCCATTCCTCCAAACAAAATTTTCCAACAGGTTGAAGTAAATTTCGCATCTCTGTAAGGTATAACCATTTTTGGAATGCCATGTAATTTCACAATTTCTTTCATGAATACATTAGCTAATTGAGTCATGAAAAAATTAGATTGTACTAGTAAAATGTGTGACACATTAGTTAATGTGTCTAAAACCACCATTATAGGGTCATTTTCATACTTACATCTAGGAAATAGAGTAATGAAATCTATGGAAACAACTTCCCACTTCCATTCTGCAATAGCTAGAGGGTTTAGGAATCTTGAAGGATGATGATGTTCCATTTTTACATTCTGACATTCTAAACACCTAGATAAATAATCAAAAACATCTTTTTTAATACCATGCCAAAACATGTTCTTCCTTAATGCCAAAATCATTTTTTGATAACCAGGATGACCTACATAAGGTATTTTATGATACTCATATAAAATTTCATGTTTTAAATATGTCACATTTGGAATATACAATATTTTTTTATAATAAATCAGTCCTTTTTGGTTCTTAGTATATCCCAAAAATTAATTTTTCTGCAATTTCTCTTGCAATTTCACATATTTTTGGTGTTGAATCAACAATTCCTATATCAATTATTCTATTTCAAATTTCACACTGCTTCTTGTATTGGTAAAAATTTTATGATAGTTCCTACTCAAAGCATCTAAAATATTTTTTTATTTTCCTTTAATGTGTTTGATTTCCATATCAAACTCACCAAGGAAATATAATCATCTATCTTGTCTAGAATTTAAATCTATTTGAGTAAAGAAGTATTTTAGACTTATGCGATATGTCATTAGTATGAAATTCTTTCCCAACAGATAATGTCTCCACATCTTCAATGCACGTATCAAAAAAGCTAGTTCTAAGTCATACAAAGTATAATTTTTTTCATGTTTCTTCAATTTTCTTGACTCATATGCTATGACTAAATTATCTTGCAACAACACTCCTATTAACCCTTCCACACATGCATCTGTACACACTACAAATTCCTTATTTGGATCAACAATTTTAAATATGGGTGTAGTAGTTAATTTTAGTTTTAATTGTGCAAAACTACTTTGACACTTTGTTGTCCATTCAAACTTCACTCCATTTTTTTGTATAGGAGTAATAGGATAGGTTAAGGCTAAAATTCCTTCCAAAAACCTATTGTAGTATCCAGAAATACCCATAAATGATCCTATGGATGGGACATCAGTGAGTACAAGCCAATCCATTATTTATTTTGTTTTCTCTGGGTCTACTTCTATGCCATCCTTTGAAATTACATGACCCAAATACTAAATTTTATCATTGTAAAATTCAAATTTATTGAATTTGCATATAATTGATGTTCTGTAAGTGTTTGTAGGACTATTCTGATATGTTCTTTGTGTTCTTCTTCATTTTTGGAGTACACCAAATTGTCATTAACGAACACTAGTAAAAACTTCTCTAGATACTTCTGCAATACATTTTCATTAAACACATGAACGTAGCAGGTGCATTAGTAAGTCCAAAGTGTAGGACTACAAATTCATAGAGTCCATATCTCATCCTAAATGTTTTTTTATTGATCTCCTCATCCTTAATTCTAAGTTGGTGATATCCTATTCTGAAATCAACCTTTGAAAAGATAGTCGGTCGTCTTACTTGATCAAATAAGTCATTTATCCTTGGTAGAGGATATCTATTCTTAATAGTAAATTTATTCAACTGTCTATAATCTATGCACATTTTGAATGCGCCATATTTCTTTTTAATAAACAGTATTGCTGCTCCCCAAGGAGACACACTTGATTTGATGTACCCTCTATCTAACAGTTCTTGCAATTGTAGTTTCAACTCTAATAGTTCAAGAGTACTCATTCTATAGGGTGCTCTACAGATATGTGTAGCTCCTAGTACTAGTTCAATGGAGAAATCAATTTCTCTTTTAGGGGTTGTATGGGGGATTTGCTCTGGAAATACGTCCTTGCACTCTCCGATTACTGGTAAATTTTATAAAGCCTCCTTTTCAATTTTCTATCCCAATTCTTCCACTTGTACATTATAAAATTGACAACCCTTCCTTGTTGTCATTTTTAGCTCTAATGGAGAAATTTTTGTGATAGATATTGGTTTTGGTTTTCCTTTAACTACCGCAACTCTTCCCTCACCATCTAAACAATGAACTCTTTTACATAAGAAATTTACTATTTCTTTATGCTTCTCTAACTAGTCCATTCCTACTAACAAGTCATATGATCCCATAGGCAAGATATTTAAATGAATTTGAGTTTGACACCCATTTAAATTTACAAAATGTTTTGGAAGTTTATGGTTCAATTTAATTTTTGTTACTGTAGCTAACTGCACTAACCATGCTTGCTGAATTTTTTTTATTTAAATTCACTTTTCCACGATCTGTGTGTTGACATAACTTAAATTTTCTCCTATATTTATCAAAGAAAAATCAGGTTGTTCAAAAATCATACCTTCAATTCCTATCATGGTTGATTGGTGTTCATCCTGGTGATCTTAATGTGAAACACTGATCCTAGGAAAGTTATGAGCAATGTCATTTACAATATTTTCCTCCCGTAACACTTGAATGTTATGAACTCTTCTGTGAGGACAACCACGTAACATGTGACGTTCTCCACATCCTCAACACTTTAGTGGTTCTTTCATTTATACATCACTTTGTTTTTTGATGTTTGCATCCATCTGCTTAGACTCAGCATGTGACTCTGCTCTTTGATTTTCTCCAGTTTTATCAAATTTCTTCCTTTGGTGGTTTTTTGCAAAAAATTTCAAATATATTGGTTTTACTCTTTTTTTGTCACCCTTCCCCTTCTCTTTGTTTTGCCAAATTTCAGCTGATCACTTATTCCTTTGAACTGCTAAAAGAATAATATTGCTTGATGAATAGCTTCATCCATGGTTTTTGGATTGTCAATTTCGATTCTCTCTTTATAGATAGTAGTTAGGCAATTTAAAAATCGATGTACTTTCGCCTTTTACTCTGTGATATAAGACGCATCGCAAATTAAATTAGTTAATTTGGTAACAAAATCATCAATTGTGAACTGTCCCAATCTTAACTCATGGAATTATTTTGATTTATCATCATAATATCTCTCATTCAGGTACCTAGACTGAAATTTGGCTTGAAATTCTTCCTAGGTAACAACTGTTTCATCCAGCACATGTACCATTTTTGTTTCTTCCCACAAAAGGGTATCTTTACCTTGTAGTTGGTAAATTTCCAATATGGCTTTCAGGTTACCTCTGTATTGATATACATAGAAGTATTTAACCATGTTTAGAAGCCAATATTCTACATCCTCCTCCTCTTCACCATCAAAAGTAGGAGGTTTGATTTTCCAGAATTCTAGTTGTAATTCCCTTTTCTTTCTAGAATGAAGTCTGATACTTCCACACCCTTAGATCCTTTTGAGTTGGTTTTAGCTTCTTTCCTCTTTTTTCCATGGTCTTCACTTTCGTGACTATACCTGGAGGTTAACTCTTTGATCAACCTCTCTTTCTCTTCACTGGCTTGCAACAATCATTCATTACTAGCTCTCAACTGAAAAATTGCTCGTTTCATATCTCTTATCATGTCCAACAATTTAGAATTTTGATCTGGTGGATTTACCTCACCCCCAGATCAAAGTAAAAATCTCCTTCTTCATTCATAATAGAAGATGTATTGTTTTTGCACTTAAATCACTATACAAAGAAATAAATTAGTACATATTATTCTGTAAGGAATTTTATTTTATTTTTTTCTTATAATTTACAGCAGCATTATTTTGGGTTTTTCTATGTGGGGGCACATAGGCCCAATGTTTTCAACATGGACCTCGATACCATTTGTAACAACCCTACTTACCCAAATGTTTTTTTTTATATTTTTAACCTTGTACTTCTTTTGTCATCATTGAAATAATTTAGTTTCGTTACTATACTACTTCGTATAGCATCTCATTAAAGGTTTTACATTCTGTCGTTAGCATCGACATAATTATTTTCAAAACAATGCATATAATGACATCCACAAAAACATAATTATATTCAAATATTTACTCCTTTAATGTATTAATAATTCCTTCTTTTTCTCATGGAATTCATACCTTTCTGTTAATGTATATTATGGTATGTGTTTCTAATAGTTTTCATTACTATATTTTATACACTCGTATATACTTTACCCAACTTTACACCTTATAGTTATATCTTCTAACCTAATGAACTTTAATAAATATTAAAGTTACGTATTAGACATGTAACATTACATTCTAATTTGAATTATACTTATTTCTTGTGTTACCATAGGTCTATCAATTCATAATATAATAAGGGAATTCACATCCTATTATACACGACTTATCTTAATTATCTTAAGTCTTACATAATATCACAACTATGCATCCACATGGAGGGTTTCCTCTCTATGCCATGTACCCCATCACTCGTTTTAACTATATTTAGTTATCACTAGTATTGGAATTTGAATACGTGTATGGTCCCTTACCATTACCATTGCTACCTTGCATACCCAAACTTTATAATAGAAGATTTGACTTTTACGATTAATGTATTACTCATTTAATGATTATACACCATTCTCTCAATTTAATGTGTTTTCAGATTTTGACCATACCTCTATGGATTTCATCTTATCTCCAATTAATGTTTTAAGACAACGTACCATACAAATCTTGAAATTTTATTTGGTTCGGTGCTCTCGTCTATTAAATGGGATGTAAAACATCTTATATATATCACATGGGAATATTAAATTCATTAACGGATGGAGCTCAGATCTCTCCTTATTCGACAGTTGAGATCAACTCATACTCCTTCCCTCCATCGATCGCGACTATGTTTTAATGTATTCATTTTACTCCGTTTAATTTTTCATTTGTTAAGTTCCATACGAGGGTTTCAGCTTTGGTTATTTTACTATAAGTTTGGTAGTGTTAATGGATTCCCTCGGCAATTTTTGGCTCACATTCATGGTTTACGAATATGTTAACTCATTCACCTCTTTATTTTTCCTTAGAAATTCGATTTACATGCATAAATTGTTACACGAGACATTTTTCTTGTTATAATTTCTGAGCTCGTATTGTGTGACATTCTAGTATTAACCTTTGTTCTACCTCTATGTTTTTGAATAGAGGAGTTTCATGCATATTCCACCCTGAAGGATAGAGGATCCTCAAGAACCTTCACCGTGAAGTCATAAGGTAATACCAAATCTTTCGTAATTTGGGTAAGTTAGGCACTCGTCCCACAGTTCCGACACTTTGCTTCTTAAGCATTATAAAATTTTGGTTTTCATGTTTTCATTCTACGTTTCCTTCTTGAAATATAGCTCATTCATGAAATGGTATTGATTGATCTTTACATTGTTAGTTGAAGTCTGTCTTGGACATTGTACAACGATTGCATGATGAAAATCATTTGAACATTTTTCCCCAAATTTTTTACTCGTTTATTGAGTTATGAATTCCTTTGGATGTTTCTCAATTTTATCACTAGTTTTCTTTCCAAGATATTTTTTTATTACATCTTGTTTCTATGTCTTATATTTACCCTTCATTCTTAATGGTCTTCTTATAATTCATTTTGGACTTCGTAATTTATTCCTGTATGAATAAAATTTGGTAGTTTGTATTTAGCACTAAATTTCTAGAATTTGATTTCATTACAGTCACTATATACTATTTTATGGAATACATTGTACTCTATATTCTCCTATGTTTTGACATTTAATTAAATTTTCATCTCTGAGACACGTTATTTTTCCTTGAAATTCTCTCGATTGACGTAGAGGTATTCAAACTTGTTTCAACTTCATGAATATACTTGACCTATATTTCCTTGTTTACTTAACCCTTTTTTGCCATCAAATGATTTTGATCATTATGTTTCATTTCTCAATGTTACCCATAGTGTTGCTAAATGAATTAGAATTCGATTTCCCAATTCATTGAAATGAATTTTTATAAATCTTTCACAATTACAATGTATTTATATTCTTTGTACATCACATAATTTAATTAATGAAGTGACTCTTTATTTTTTGGTTTACTAAAGTCGATATATATATTGTTCCAATTTATGGAATATATATTTAAATCATTCTCTCTATATGTACTCTATTGAGTCATTATTTACATTTTTGTTATATATGTTCATTTTTTCTATCTTATAAATTTGTATAAACATTCACAATACTTATAATTTATTTATTGTATGTTAACGCTTCTATTCTGTAACTAATAATCATTTTGTTAATTTCCCAGATTAAAATAAGGTTTTATATCAAAGGAAAAATCCTCTTTTCCTGCCTCCGTACCATTTATGGATTTACATCAAACAACCAATGCATGGTTTCCACCCACAACTCAGGTAATTCATGTTCTACAACTCAATACTATTACATAATTGTAATTCTTCTTATTTTTTCACACTGACATATATATTTGATTTTCTTATTTCATATACAAAAGAGACTTCACTGCCTCAAACTTAACTAATAAATTATTTTCATATGTTTCATGATTTTAACAAATTTTCCAAATTTTGTGTCTTTATTTTAATTTTATGTTAGATATAAATCTAACCCCTCTTTATGTGGATTTTCTATTCAGGTATGTCATATCTCGTAATTCACAACACAATTACTTTTTCCTTCTTTCAGAAAAGAATTAATAATAAATTTGGTTCTATCTATTTACAGGTTGGTCGTTATCATTCATATAATTAAGCCCATATAATTCAATGATATTTAATCATGTAGAAAATATGTACTTAATAGAAAAATAAAGGGACACTCAATCAGTCTAACTATGACAGTGATGAATGACATTTTATTATGAATATTAATACATTTTTCTATTCTCATGTATTTGATGAATGTCCATCCATGTAATAATTTTATACATGTTTTCCAAGTTCCTGATAGTATTTCAAGCTACATGCATAACTTAGGCATAATTCCTAGTTGATGTTTGTATTTATAATTGTACTATACACATAGTTCCTCTATATGTAAAATCATATTATAGTTCTTCTTTCAGCACAAGAAGTAAGTAGATGTATATATTGATTTCTATGTTTACGAATTTGTACAGCATGAGTTTATGTACATAGTTTTTATAGAATATTTCATTCTTATTTTAATAATAATTTCAACTGTACATATCTTTGTTTTTCCACTATTTACAGAAATAACTAATTATTTACCACCTCTCTCTTAACATCTTTAGTATATTCTCCACTCCTACAGATGTATTTTATTCTTGTAATATATCAATTATGATAAACCTAACAAAAAATTTAAACCCTTCTAATTGGGTTTACACATTCTTATGGTTGGTTAGTTAATTTCACTAGTCTATGTAACAATACAAAAACTACAACTATACCTACTATAGTTATGTTTCTGTTAAATACATTAGACAATTCACCCTCAAGTATAAAATAATTTATTACATAGATTAATAATTCAAGAGGCACAATTTTCCACTTATAATCCTAACTAAAACACATTTAATCTTATCCAATCATTATCATAACAACATGTTAACAAGATCGAATTTAATAAATGTGTATACCGATTATGGTAAAGACTATTTTCCACCCAAGCTTGAGCTTTCATCCATAAATCCCCTCGAGCAGAGACCAATTCCTCAAGGGTGTAGAGAACCTCTTGTCTACATAGGAATGGGTTGTTCAAGCCTGCTTTCCATCAACATGTTTCCATAATTGCTTCCACTTAAATCGGGATGCTAATTTCCTTTAGCTAGGATTTACTTATGTTTTTTCCACAAAAACTATTTAAAACTAGATTTTTCCTCTTTCTAGTTTTATTTAACCTCTTCCCAGTAACTTTCCACTTTACTCGGGTATCTTTTAGATTTTTATCTCAAATATAATATATTTAATTTTTTTATTTTCTCCAAGAGATTTTCAAGATTTTGGGAAAGTCTTTGGATTTAATTCCATCGTCATGCACCTGAAATCGTGGTCTCCAATTTACTCCAGTCTTTGTACAATAATTAAAATTTCACATTTATTAATTTAACACATATATTTTTACTTTAGGTCCACTTAACCTTTAGCATTTTAACCTATATAAATAGAAGTAGTAAAATAGGGATACTAGACCAACAAACCATATATTTTTGGGATATTCTTTGATATGAAATCCACAATGGTAACTTATTTCATATTACAAACATGTTTCCTATTTTCCTATCTATGATAATAATCTTTGAGTAGATGTTCTTATACACATGCCCAACATTATAGAGTTCCTTTCGATCACTCTATTAGCCTATTATTTCTATTGATTTAACTCCACCTTGAGTTTTAAATTTTTCTTGTAAGGTAGTTTTCCTAGCTAATTTAATTTAAAACCTTTTGATCGATTCCTACAAAGAGGAGGTTTAAATTCTTTCTTAATCTATTTAAAAATTTTTATTTTTATTTTATTTCCACAATCTACTAAAATAATTCATATTTATACATTTTATCAAAACAATATTTAGCATATCTTATTATCTCATCAAGCATATTAGGCTTCTAAAACCTAATGATGTCTTTGAATGACAGATGAAATGCATTCAGAAAATGTTGAATTTTTAGTTTGTCATATTTGATATCTGGAACATATTTTAAAACTTCCAATTTTTTTTTTGCACACTTAACCCAACTTGATTTCATTAAATTCTTTAATCTTCACATCATAATACATATTTAAGAGATATTTTTCATCAAAATTATTTTCAAAGTACTTTCATATAATATCCCTATTTTACTACTTTTATTGCACAATTGAAAATCCTAAAGGTTAAGTGGACCTAAAGGAAAACTATATGTGTGGACATATTATATTTTTTAAATTACTAAATGTGGAATTTAAATTACTGTGCAAAGACTAGATTTTATTGGAGATGAGGATTCAAGTCCATGAGGATGGAATTAAATCAAAATACTTTCCTTGATTCTCCAAAAATCCTTGGAGAAAATAAAATAAATTAAAAATATTAGAATGGATATAAAAATATATAATATACCTTAGTAAAGTGGAAATTTACTGAGAAGAGGTGAAATAAAACTAGAAAGAGGAAAAAGCTAGTTTTAAAGAGCTTTTTGTGGAAAAAACAAAATTAAATCCTAGGCTAAAGGAAAAAATAATGTTGATTTAAATGCACGTAGTTATGGAAACATGTTGAGGGGAAAGCAGGCTTAAATGATCCTTTTCATTGTAGAAATTTTTTTTTCCACACTTTCGAGGAATTGGTCTCTGATCAGGACTAGATGTGGATGAAAAGCTGAAGGGTGGGTGGAAAATAGTCTTACCTGAATTTGTATGCACAATTAATTTAATTATGTCTTATGATTATGTTGTTATGATGAATATTATAGTTTAGATTAATGATGGTTTATGTATAAATATAAGTGGAAATTTATCTTTTTCTGAGTTGTCGAATAGTATAATGGAATTCTGTTAATTTTAAGTTTACAGAGTCTGATGTATTTAACAGAACACAGTATAACAGGCATATTTTAGTTCTATATAGTTACATAGACTAATTAAATTACTAAACCAACAAACAGATTGTCTAAACCCAATTAGGATTTTTTAAATCTGTTGTTAGGTTGTAAGAATTTATTTATTAAATTCAACCAATACATCTTTAGAGGTGGAAAGGATGTTAAGAGAAATATTTAACATCATTATTCTATAATATAATAAGGAAACATAAATTTAGATATAGTGAGATATAATAGTAAATCTAGAAGAAAATATGTTTGAACAAATTACATCTAAATACCTCTACTATACATCAAATATAAAAGTTACATATATCATTTCTTTATTATGTTCAAATAATAAATTAAACGTCAAGAACATATTGAAATAATAAAGGATGGTACAATGGTACACATAAAATTAAGTAGAACTGATGTTTAAAAATAATAGATATTTGAAATACTACAAATAAGTGGAAAAAAACATATACAACTACTTATAAATATTAATTTTTATCATCATAATAAGAACATAAATTTTCTTTGTAAATGATAGAACATGCCATCATAAATTTTCATGATTACATTAGCTGAAGTTGAATGTTTTGTTTAGCAATCACATAAATTATACATGAATAAATATCCTTGAATTTAGTGGATTCAATTATGTGTATGATATTGACCAACCCGTAAATGGAAGAAACAAAATTAATTGTCAAAGTTGTGAGAAGGAATGCAGAAGTTGACGAGTGGTAAATTGCGAGAGGTGAAATACCCACACAAAAACACCATAGACAAAAGAATTATAATTTGAATATAATAATTTAAATAAGTATGAAAAATATGAAAACTTGACGAGGTTAGTTACAACAGAGTATTACCTTATGAGACAATCTAAACCAGTGAAATCATTTATGCTAACAAAGAAGAAAATTAATGAGTTCATGAGAGTAACATTACAGAGAAAGATACTTTAGTGACATTATTGAAAGCTTCAGAATAACTTTACATATATTGTGGTAGATGTGGTATATAACGAAGACCTGAAATGATCTCGAAACAGGAGGAATAATTCCTATAAAATAAATCATTTTATTCATTGAGGGAAATTAATAAAATGATAAGTACATCATAAGAGAATAACTTACAAATGTTTTATCAATTTAATTGTTAAGAAGAAGTAAAAGATCTATATTCGTAAGCCATAAATGTAATAATATAAATAAAATATACTTCTCTAATTAAATACAAAGTCATTAAAAACATATCTTTGGGGTATACATACATGGTACTTTTAACTCAAATTGTAAGAAATTTAAAAACCATATTAAATAACTTTAGTTACCAGTCATTTCCATACACCATGGATGGTATGGAATGACGAGGATTATTCGTTTGCATCGTACGAAGAAAATTAGAACAACGGAAAGGTAATGATATTCAAAAGTGAAATTATACAAGCATAAATAGAAATTATTATAACCATTTTTTACTAAAATAATTACTTAGTTATATAAATAATTTTAATTCTCTTTCCCTACCATTAGCATTTTCCGTAATAACAAAAATTAACATCATTGTGGAGGATAAACGAGTTTTGACCATGGTATTCATACTACCCAACAAAATGTTAAAATCATCAGTAAATACTCATAGTGGAGGAAAAATGAGTATGAAAAACAAATTGGAAACCTTCAAAATATATAATATGAAAATAAGGAAAAATTATATAAATCGAGAAGTAAACAAGAGGGTTAAGGTAGACATATATATTCTCAGAGAAAAAAAATAAATCCGAGAGAATTTAGAGGAATTTTATGAGGAATCGAGTTGCAAACACGGAAATTTTGTTACAGACAAGACATATCCATTAAATACCATTCCATGCAAACTAAACCAAATCATATCTCTATGAAAGGAATATAAATTTGGGGAAAAAATAATTCATAAATGTACAGTCAATTACTGATAAATTCCCGAAGATGAATTCAACATGAAAACCATAAATCAAATAATTCCTTCACAGGAATAAATTACATTACGAAAACGAAAGGAGGTGAAAAATGATTGAGAAAATAAGTCATGACAATTGACATATGTACTAGAGACCAAATCTTTTCGTAAAATGGTTGGAAATTGATTTTCTTACTTGAAAAACCCGAAATGATGTTACCTGAAGGTTGTAGTGAGTGGT